>JAJOHK020001928.1:0-11076 GCA_022457215.2 Leucocoprinus gongylophorus
GCCACACAGTCAGCTGGTCACCCTGGAAGTCCTTACCAGCATCATGTTGAACCTACTACTTCCATTTCTGGTGCTCCATACGGACGAGAGCGCAAACATAGTAATGTCGGTGATTACGACGCTCTGAACCGCCAATTAGGTGACATGGACTTGAATCGAGAGAGTGGGGTCAATGGACCTGGATATCCCCGTACCGGCCCGTATGGGTCGAAAGGCAGTACGGGTCCCTATGGGACTTCGCATACCACTGGCTACGCAGCCTCAGGGAGTAAATATTCACCCAATCCAAGAGGTGCCTCTGAGCTGCCATTCACTCCTCCAGGCGGTAAATACTCGCCCAATCCAGGCCGTGCTCAGTTGCCGCAATTTACTGCAGGCAGCGGAAATCCATCGCACCCAAGTTCTGTTTACTCTTCTAGTGCTCGTGGAAACGATCCTATTGCAATATCGGCGAGTCCATATGGTGTTGCTTCTAGCCTTCAGCCTGCGGTTTATCCCCGTGGTCATATTCTGGAAGGTCAGCCTACCAGGTCCAGAGCCTCATCTCTTATACAAGGACCTCCTGCTGGTGCCTACAGTCAACTTTATCATGACCAAGCGGGGACATTTGGCTCTCATACACCTCGTCCTCCGCCATCTCCCCGAATGGCCGGTGCCTCGCCTCATTTTCCTGGAAGAATGCTTCCGGCTACAGGACAACAATTTACACCTCCCGAAGGGTTTTATCGTCCTATCAATTCCAACATGTCATACCCTGAATTTGCTACGATAAAGATTCAGGCCATGGAAGATTTTCTGCTGGCACCCCAACCGCCTCGCATGCCTCCTATCTTGAAATCTCATGACGTCTTTCCTGAGGACTGGCTCCGCCTGATGAACGTGAGTCGTCAAACACTATGATATACAATGAGTATAATTTTTGTAGGATTTAAGACTTACTTGGAGTGGCAATTCACCTGTCCTAGATGATGATCGTGGCGGCAAACCACCCCGTCGCACAACTTTGGTCGCCAATCTACTCGACTTGTGGAATGCCTACTTCTTCCTACCTCGTGGGAGTGAGGTTATTCTTTATAAAGGGCAAGAGCGTCGCTCTGGACAAGGGGCAGGTACAATCGACAAGGATCTGCCTGAAGATGAACCGGACAAAAGCGAGTCTGAGGATGACGACGAGGATGACGAAAGTGATTTAGAGGACTATTTGATGAAGAAGGCAACCACCTATGGTCCACAACCAGGCTTTGATCCTGCCCTCATTACCAGAAAGAGACGCGAGGCTAAAGAAGAGGAAAAAAAGGCCAGACGAGAAGCTAGAAGGAAGGCCAAGGCCAAAGAGAAAGAGAAGGTATACGCGTTGTACGTCACTTATGTTCCTCCTGGTGGTGCCGGGATATCTGGAGGATATCCGTCTGCTGCTACCACAGGTTATGCCCCTGTAGCCCCTCCTGTAGCTGGGTATGGACGTCATCACGGAGGTTACTGATACCATTGGATTTCAGAATGATATTGAAGAGTCTAAAAAGTCTTGATATACTCCTGTATGCACTCGCGTACCGAATACGTGTATTATACATAAATATATATATACGAAAGGTGATTGTTACAGATGACAGCATTAATAAAGAGAACGAATAAATTAATAGTGCCCACCCCGTCCCCGCCCTCTTCCCTGACCATAGGTCCCACTCCCCCTTCCTGAATTCCCATAGCCTTGATTACTGCCATAACCACCGTAGCCGCTTACTTGACTACCGGTCTCTCCGCCGAATCCACTCTGAATATTGCCATAGCCTCCATATCCGGTCCCGTACCCACCATAGTCATCATTTCTTCCATACGTGTTGTTGTAGTTGTGTGATGGCGGGGCACCTCTGGAAGATGCTGGACCAAAGCCGTATCTACCGTAAGAGGCGGGTGGTCCATGATTTCCACTCCCACTCCCGTATCCACCGTAGTTCGAGGGAGGATAAGATGATTTGGACGAGGGGTGAGGATTTCCACCTCTACCTCCTCCATACCCGCTTCTGCCTTGTAACCCGCCAGAACCATTGCCTCCACGTCCATTTGCGTATCCTCCATTATGTGAGCCACCGAAATCAGCCGAATAACCATTGGAATTATAGTTATTTGACCGTCCATGAAAAGGATCGTTGCGATTCCTATCAGGATATACTCCTCGTCCAACACGATCACTATGAAATCCTCCTCGACCTCTCGCTCGACCACCGTTCCTGGTAATTTCAAGATCATTTGCCTGAAGAACACGAGGAGGACTTCTGGCACCAGGTAAAAGAACTGAACGGTGGGGTGTGAGTTGTTTGGGGAAGTAGTACAAGACTGAAAGCGATCTATCGTTTTTGATATCACCGTATTCCTTCGAAATAGCTGTTTCGGTAAAATGCGAGAAGTATGTGGATCCAGGAACACAATCCGGATTAGGCATAACCGATCCACTGATTCCTCTACTTTCGTTGGGGCTCAAAGGAACTGCCTAAAACAGTCAATGAGGATAGTGGTCCGTGTCTCAAGCGTAGTAGAGCGAACCTCTTTTTTCTTCCTCTTCCCGTAAAGCGACTCGTAGAACGGATATACGAGATGAGATTCTCCTGCGAACATGACATTGTCTCCCCATTGGTTGCGTTGTTTTTCCTCTTCAGATAAGTTGGGATATTCAATCGCCATAGCTTCAAGCAGTCGCTTTTCGTCGATGAAGGGCAGCAAGGCAACGCCTTGCCACGCCATACGTTTACCATTCATATCAATTTGGAAGGTCGACGGATAAAAATCGATTATAGAAGAGTCATCGTCAACCATAAATCGACGAAACACTTCTGGTATATGCTTGCGACTGAATTTCACAATAAATCATGAACAAAAATTATTTATTAGTAATTTAACACACCTTGCAGCTGGAAAAACACCCATTAACTGTTCGAAGGGTTTGAAAGGTTGCCCGAGGCTGAAGCTAATAGGCATTTTCTCAACCTCCAGGAAATCGACCGCGAAAGGTGCAAAATGATATGGGTAATACCATTGCCAGGAGGGTGCCTAGAAGTCTGAGATTAGTTAGAGCAGTAACAAGCAGGTACAACATACTCCTTGGTAGTAGTATCGCAATACCCAGCATAAACCTTCAACATAGCTTTGAACAATCCTAGATACAGCTGAGCAAAAGTCTCTCAAAAAGCTGTTCAATCTCACCTGTTTCTGAACTCTATGTCATTTGGCTCCACACCGAACTTCTGCCTGTAATATCGGTCTCTGTAACCAGGCTCCCACAATCTAGGGAACAGAATGAATGCTTCATCTGGGTAAGTGTCGTGTCCACTTACTTAACAGTATCCTCCTGTGTGACGGTCCCGTCGGCATTCACCTTGTAGGCCAAGGGATCCACATCGGGAGGTGAATCATCGTCGTCATTTCCCTCAATCGTAACGACATCTTCTTCAACATCCGGTGCACCAGGGCCTTCCTCGAAGGGTCGTTTTTGGTGTCCCATTACATCACTGTCGGACTCCGGACGTCGAACACGACCAAACTCATCCACTTCTATGTCATCAGTAGAAGCAGAAGTGCCATTCGTAGTGGGTGCACTATTTAAAGGGCTTGGATCCAGCGAAAATACAGGCTTGGCAGGTAGTTGGGCAGTGAAGTGTGTGGCTGTTACAGAAAGAGGTTTGGGGGGTAGTGTCGAAGTACTGGCCTTGAGAGGTTGGACGCCCGCAAGCTCAGCTTTGAGTACTTCAGCTGCACTCATGTTGGCCATGCGAATTGCTCGACGATTGGCGACAACGTCCCTGTTGGATCCTGCGAGTGCCTGGGCAGCTATTGATGCTATTTTAAGCGACTCTGGAGTTGTGGCAGCTCCCAGGCCAATTGAGTCGGCTTTGGCAGAAAAATCAGGACGAGGAGGTAAGGAAGGATGCGCGGGAACAGTGGGCCCAGATGTAAGCCCTAGAGCTGCTGAAGGGGTTACAGACCCGTTCTTGATCTGATTCTCTATTTTTCGGCGCTTAACATTCTGATCTTGGCGCTCCTCAGCTATAAAGAAACAGACTAAGTGTCAATGATTTTGTTCAAGTCAGAATGACAGATAAGCGTCAGAGAAGAAGGATGATATGGGATGTGGGTGCAACGTATGTCAGACAGACCTTCACGTCGTCGACGGAAAATGTCATCTTCTCGCTGAGCGAGGCCCTCAAGAATGATCTGTGCTCGAGCAAGAATGATGTCTCCGTGGTTTGTCAAGTAGCCACCCATTCTTGGTAGCTCTTGTTTCCATATTTTAAGAAGAGTATCAATAGCGCCTTCACGGATCTCAAGAGAAGGTAGATGGGGAAGAAAATCATTGCCGACAAAGAATATGAGCAAAACCCAATCATCGATGGCTTGTTCAAGATTGAACGGAATGGGACATGATGAAACATCGAGTTCGACCTCAAGGTACTCGCGCAGGATAGAGACATCGAGGAAAATAAAAGGCTTTTTGTCGGAAGGTTTTTTGTCTATTGGTGCTTTTGTGCCAGTACACTGAGCCGCGTAGTGTCCCTGTTGCCCACATATACGACACGCATCCGGCTTAGTATCATTTGCAAAGACATCCTCACGAAGCACCCTAAAATTGGGCTCGTGCGTAGCCAAAGAAAGCATAATAAGATCAGCGTCCTGCCAGATGGTCAGCATGATCTTCGAAGTGTAAGAATCTATACAAACCAATCCATAGATAACGTGTCGAGTGTTGGGGTCATGTCCAGGATTAGATCGTTGTCGTCGTATGAAGTCCATAATCTTGTGTTCTCCCTCTCCGGGTACGGACGCATCGGATATTAATACCTGAATCTACTCCAAATTAGTAAAAACAGCTCCAAAAAACCGCTCAAACTGACATTCTTCCAACTGGAATCCATATTCATTTTATGCACGACCCAGTACCGAAGAGAGGAAGCCAAGAGGTCCATGAATGGTGTGCCAGGTGTGATGGCATTCGAATCCCATGGCTGTTTTTGTTCGTCCTGCGGCACTTCCTTGCCCATAGCTAAAGCATGTAATCAGCAACCATAAATATACTTCGCGCAGACATACCCTCCCAAATCTTCAACGACTCTTTGCGTGCCTCCTCTTTATCCTTTGCGTCTTGTGCTGCACGGAATCGCCGAGACCGTTGTTGGTTCATCTTGGCGCGGGGAGCAACACCATCTGAATGGCCGAATGTAAGGGCTGGAAATCACAGGACATAAACCAGAGGACCCACCAATTGCCATAAACAACAGCTTGCGAGGACGAATCATATTAACTACTCGTTCGGTGTACTTGAAAACTTCCACCATCATTTCCTCCTCCGTGTCGGGAGCAGGCTATCGATCTATCAGGTTCTGTCTCATGACAACACAAACAGTGGCTGACCTTGCCCTCTGGGTGAGTACACGGATGTACCTAGGGTTGTATTAGAACGATGACGGAGAACTATGTCGCACTACTAACAATACCGTTCATATCAAGGTAAAGATTGTCAAATTCCACCCCATTTGGATTGGGACTCGACATGTTGACCGGAATAAGTATTTCATTGCCGTTGTCGTCAGTGAACTTGTCTTCCTCTTCCTCTTCCACTGGGAGGACTAAGAAGAGATTTAACACTTGGGAATCATTGTGGCACATCTTTACCCACTGATCTTGGGATATTTTTTACTGAGCCATCGAAACAGCGCGGGGACACCCTGTCCATCGAATTAGTCCCAATCTGACGCAATGAAAAGAGACATACCATGGCCTGAAACAAGAATGAAAAACGATGAGACCTATGAAATACAAGAACAGCAAGAGTGTGGATACAGCAAGGAAGGAGAAGTCTCGAGACTGTAGCAACTGCGATCCTTGGCGAAGTTTGCTCGAGTTATGTCTTCCAGTCACGTGGTCTTGTTATCTATTCATGTCTCGACTCTATCTAACCATTGGAAATCACCTTACTTCTTGTTCCTATAGAATTTCAAAAAGATGCCTGTTCCGGCACTTGCTGGTCCGTCTACAAATGTGTCGATGTCTGCCCCTGCTCCTTCAAAGCCAACAGGACAGCCTTCACAAAAATCCATGACTAAAGCTGAAAGAAGAGAACTACAGGAGAAACAACGTGCGGAAAAGGCCGTTCTGAAGGCTCAGCAGCAACAAGGAGGTGGCGGACAACCAAAACTATCGAAGTCACCGGGTATATCTCAAAAGAAACCACAAGCTGGCGAGACACCAAAGGCCGTACCTACTACAACTACTGATGTGATAGATGATGCGACTGGCGGAAAAGCGGTCTCTCGGAGCTTGCGAATTTTCACGCATTTCGGTCTCCCAAAACCTGTCAGTCATGTCAAGGGTGATATTCATCCTGCAATCCTCCGACTTGGCTTATTATTTTCGGAGTTCAAAATATGTGGAGCAAATGCTAGGTGCATAGCTACGCTCACCGCTTTCAAATCTGTGCGTTTAGCCTGTTTTCACGTAGTTTTCTACTGAACCGTTTAATCTATAGGTTATCCAAGATTATACCACACCTCCTAACCACACCCTTTCACGACACCTCATGACACACTTATCGCCACAAATCACACATCTAGTCGCCGCACGCCCTATGTCTGTAACGATGGGCAATGCAATTCGGCAGTTGAAGCTGGAGATCAGTGGTTCAGACATAGACATGGTCGAACAGGACGTATGTGACCTTTGAACTCCATTCATTTCATTGGTATGGATGATTCCTCAGGCTAAGAATGCACTCTTCCAAAAAATCGACAACTACATTCGTGATAGGATTATCATAGCAGATGAAGTCATCCAAGAGCTTGCAGGCAACAAAATCAAGGATGGGGATGTGATTCTGACTTTTGCAAGGTGGTAATGATGAGTGCGGCCTCCTGAAAATGCCTCTGACTTGTTGACTTATGGTTAGATCCTCTGTCGTTGAGAAGATTTTTCGAAGTGCTCATGAAGATGGGAAGAAGTTCTCGGTAGTTGTCATTGACTCGCCTCCACTGCTTGAAGGTATGCACTCTGTTGTATTGCCAATATGCCAGCTCACATCTTGGAAGGAAAGGCTTTAGTGCATAGACTTACTAGTGGCCCAAATCCTATTCCTTGCATCTATGCCCTTTTACCCGCCCTCCCATCGTTAATCACCGAAGTTACCACCGTCCTTCTTGGTGCCCATGCGCTTTTCTCTAACGGTGCAGTATATTCACGAGCTGGGACTGCGCTTGTCGCTATGATGGCAAGGGGTCAGGGAGTTCCTGTCATGGTTTGTTGCGAAACGCATAAATTTAGCGAGGGTGTTATGGTAGATGGTTTCGGTAAAAACGAGCTAAGTACGTACAACATTGAGTCTTCAAGAGGTTACATTCACAGGCACCTAGCACCCGTCAAGGTCACAAAATCGACTAGTCGCCCTGAGGTGGTGCCGCCATCTCAGAATTTGGAGATTCTCAACCCTCTTTATGACCTTACCCCAGCTAACTTCATAACGGTAGTGGTGACAGAAGTCGGCCTGATCCCTCCGAGTAGCATTAGTTCCATTCCTCTTGCACTTGGGAAAACTACCCTATGAATAAAATCTGAGTTACTTTATTTCTCTGAGTGTTTTTATCAAGTTGTTGCCAAGTGTGTTGGTGTCGTCTGATTTTAGGGCCCGTGCTTTCGTGTTCCTGCAATAGAAAGAGTCGTGGTTTAAGTCGTGAGTGTGATTTTATCGACTGCGACTGCTGTGACTGGAATTAGACTAATCTTACTGGGCAACATCAGCAATTTCATGAAGGCGAATTAGGAGCATAATTGTAATCATTAGGTCAAGTGCGTTAGACCATCAAAACGAGGAGTTTAAATACTGTAGTGCAATGATGGAAATATCAGGTCTTTGTCCTCGATAAGCCTGTTGTGATATCAAAGGTCCTGCTTCTCGTGGATTCCAGTTCGTTTTGTAGTTTCGCTGCGTTCTATCAAAAAATCTCGTATCCAACCAAAGGCGCGATCTGTGGCATACTCGACCGGCTCATCGAAGAGATACGGGAGGATAGGAACAAGAGCCAGTCCGGTAAATGTAGGCCCCCATGTTTTGACTCGCGGGCTCGTGGCCTTGGCGAAAAATCGTCTGGACTGAGCCACGGCGGTGTGGATAGTCAGCGCGGGGAGAGCCCTGTCATAGATCATTAATGATAGAACCATTTCCGTGGATGAGGTTTACATGGATGCAATGGACTGGAAGGTCGCTCGTTGTGCCGCACTTAAAGCCAACCGAGAGGGTTCCGAGAAACAAGCAGCCTCTATAGTGCTTGGCCCTTGCCTATAGGCTTTGTAAGTTTCGTAGCCAACATCCCTTTGTGACAAGTGAGAAGGTATAGATTTATCACGCGTTGTTAACATGGAACACGCACCCTGAGAGATAGAGCCAGGAGACACCATATGCAGTAGTAACAACCCACGGGGGCACGACAGGGCGAAAAGCTTCGCCGACGTCACTGGTCTACTGAAGGAGAACAATTTAGGCAACCAACGTTGGTTCTTCACAGCCAATACCACGCACATAAGCGATATATCGAGTACTAGCCCGGAGCGCGGTCCTCAGGCGAGAACCATAGGCCATGTAACGAACATCAGAGTCGACACTATCGGTGTTCTGGTCTGCAAGGATATCAACTTTGCCCTTGAAAGACTTTTCGGAGGCAGCCATTGTGGAAAGATGCACCGGCAAAGGAGAATTAAAAATAGCCACCAAACAAGTCATCCACGGCGTCACGTGTACTGCCCAACTCATCCTTGACTGTCTGACCGTAACGTCGCCCACGACACACACCTTGTCAAAACCTTGACCCTTCAGCACACCATCTAACATGGATACACTTTCTCACAGTGTCTCTCCCCGTCCAGATGCACCCATCTGCAGTCAATCTCCTCCTTCACAAGACAAGATTTCTGCTTACTATTCCCTTGTCTTCCCCGGCTGGACTTTTTACATTCAAATGCTTTCAATAACAATCGGTCGACGTTGTGCGCAGAACCCAAACACCCCCACTACGTCCACTGCGGAGCAAATCCAAGTTGATGTTGATCTTGGGAATCTGAAGAGTGTGTCTCGCCTGCATGCGAAAATAGAATACGATCAAGACGAGGATCGTTTCGTTCTGGTCGTCATTGGCAGGAATGGCGCCTGGGTAGATGGTGTATGGTGTGGCGCTGGTAGTCGTGCAACACTAAGTGAAAGGTCTGTTCACGTCAAGATCATTCGAGAATCGGGTGCTTACCGAATTGCCATTTCGTGCTATTCGCAGGTCGCACATTCAGATAGCATCTCGGACGTTTAATTTTGTTCTTCCTCCCCCTTCTCCTCCTGAAGATACCCCTTCTCCCAGTTCTCAGTCATCCGCCAATCGCGCACGTTCGCCTTCTGTGGATATCACGTCTATATCGCCACCTTCTTCACAGCCCCCGAATTCTCCTCCTCCGCGGAAAGCCAAGCTCCCACCGCTTTCTCCAGAACCTCAGGTTGACATCTTACCTGATCCTGAACCCGTCAAGCAACTACAACTGCCCAATTCAAATTCAATAGGGAAAAGCAAGGGTGCCAACTCGAAGAGGCGCAAGAAAGGAGATGAGCCCCCAGTATTGGAACGCCCCGAGATCATGCCACCCAAACCGCCCTTCACCTATGCGCAATTGATTTACCGAGCTATCAAAGCTACTGATGGCAAGGCGACTCTGCAGGAGATCTGTAATTGGATTATGACTACTTATGACTATTATAAATACGCTGATGGTGCATGGATGGTTCGTAAATTGCTATTCTCCTCTAAATATGTCGTTGAGTAATCTTCATAGAGTTCTGTGCGGCATAATCTGTCTTCTGGCCGTGCTTTCCTAAAGATGGAGCGTTGCGGCGGAGACAGAGGTAAAGGCTTTTTCTGGTCAATTGACCACAAGTATGCCCAAACTCTTGAGGAGCAAGAAGCTAAAGCTTTGCAGAACGCCGCACAGGGTGCTGGAGTAAAAGATGGACTGAGTAAGCCCGGGAAACGCAGGGACAAACATATGCCTTTGGATCCGCCGCTAAAACGTAGCATTAAGGGAGAACCCAAAGGCCCCCTGCCACCTCCTCTCACGTCGACTCCACTTTTACCGAGAGCAATGTCTGTTAATACACCACAAGTATCTACTTCGGTACTGGCCCCTAACCAGGCAGCGACAGGAGTTTTTGTGTACAGCGTTCAGGGTCCTTCCCAGTCATCATCATCTTCTACCCCACATGCTACGACTGTATCATCCTCAAACCCTTATGCTACACTAGCACGATCCAATTGGCCCTTGTATCCCTCTGCAGCCGCAAACGTAGCAACCTCAGTCTCCATTCCATCTCCCGCCGTAACTTCTCTTGCCACCACTACCCTTCAAGCTACATCTACTCCAACTATCTCTGCCAATGCCTCTACACCACCGGCCATTGATCGACCTACACTTCCTCCCATCAACACAAGTCTTGTGCCTGATGTCTCTATCCCAATTGTTCTGGGTCCAATACCCGTTACACATCCTGATCATGCACCTGGTCAACCCAATAATTCAGCCAAGCCGGGTTACATGATTTTGCACGAGCGGAAACTCATTCTTGACCCAGATGTATTTTCTAGCATTACTCAGGATATGTTGAAGCAGCTGGAGAAGATAGGTGCTATGGCTGCTGTTCAAGTTTTGACAGGGCATATGGTTAGAGCGTTGAAGGAGCGCCGGGCGAAGAACAAGAACAAAGATAAAAGTGCAAAGAAGGCCTCAAAAGCTGCAAAGAAGGCTGCCGCCGCTGCAGCATCAGCAAACCCCCCAGTATTGCATGCTGCTTCAAGCTCGACTAATGCCGCTGCTTCTCCATTGTTGGTTCCTGTCCCCCAGACTGTAGAAGACACTGTGTCTTCGGCAGATCCTGGTTCACCAATCATAGTGATTGATGATCCCGAAGACGAGGCACCGGCCACGAAGCGCAGGAAGCTGAACGATGGTGGTATGCATACCACTGAGATGATACCAATGATGGCATGATTTTTTTGCCTTTCTCTC
>JAJOHK020001929.1:0-11073 GCA_022457215.2 Leucocoprinus gongylophorus
TGGTGGTAGATAGGCTGCCACACAGCTGATTACCAAGAAGATAGTATAAATAGCTATTCTTCTTATATACTATATAAGACTGCTGTGATTGGTTACTGAGTGATTGGTAATCCAAAAATAGTGACCAGTTTATTTTTGGCATACAACATTACTTATTGCTTACAAAGCTACTTTCCCGCCCTAAGCTGAGAACAACAGCAATCATCACAGGATAGAAGAGGGAAATCATTCCCACGCCTGCTTACAAATCAACTGTATCATCTTGGGAAGGTTAGCTTATCAAAGCTTACATAATCATCTTATTTATAGTATTTTATAGTCATGATGTACTAAATAGCAGTACTTACCTAAGCAAGTTTCCTATGCACAGACCTAAAGCAATATGTGGCTGGATATGATTAGTGTTAAAGGATAAAGAATAAAGCAGAGATGCCAGCAGGAAAATTAAGCCCTAATGAAATACCAGAAAGACTATGGCAACATATATTAGTGGATTTTATTACAAAGTTACCAATATCTCAATGTTATAATTTGATTTTGGTAGTATATGATAGGTTTTTTGAAAATATCATACTTTGTAGCAACAATAGAGAAAATAACAGTAGAAGTGTCAAGTTCACAAACAGTGGACTTAGTTTTTCTCTATTTTATTTTTCATTTTCATTTTATTTTCATTTTATTTTCTTATTTTTCTATTTTTAGAACATAAGGTTAGGGTTAGGTCATGAGACACAGAGAATAAAGTAGAAGGGTCTAGAACAAATAATATTATATAACATGGATACCACATATTGACCTCATGTACTACACATGGTTGTTTAGGGTAGGGTGCACAGTAGTGAGCACAGACCATCAGTAGTAGTATAAAAGGTAGACTAGTTTGTAAAGGGATCTCTATTGAGTTCTCTTATGTTACTCAATACAAGAGTTGTTCTTTTATCCTACTCTTAGGATTTAAGATCATAACAAGAAGGTTTGGTGAGATTGTTTAGGAATGACATGTGAAAGCTGTATGGGTTACTAGAAAGTGTAATATTAGATAAAGAACCTCAGTTTGTGGCAGAGTTGACAAAAGAGTTGAATAAAATGTTGGAGATAGAAACAAAGTTATCTATGGCTTCTTACCTATAGATAGATAAACAGACAGAGAGAACAAATCAAAAGCTGAAACAATACTGAAGAATACATGTTGATTACAGGCAAAACAATTGATTAGAATGGTTAGCAACAGTAGAATTTGTATTCAACAACAAGATACATACAATAATGAAGTCATTATTGTTATGATTGATGCCTCCTGGAGAATGCATGGACAAGGGTAAAGGGTATGATGATGTGATTGGCTGCACCACATGTAGTCTCAGTTAGCACCTCATGCAGTAGGTGTTGTTACCTTGCTTTATCCTTACGGTCTCTTCATGTCTTAATCCTCATGTATGTCTCATTACTTAACTATGAATTCACATAAATAGCATAGATACATTCCTGTATCCTTATGCTTTACCAATTGCACAATTCCCTTACCTCTTCTCAACCTTTGCCTAAGATTGCAACCTGAGCTTTAGCTAAGGTTGTAACAATTACTGTTCAAAGTTAACTATGGGAAAAAATCAAGAATAGACTTTGATATTAGAAAGAAGAGGAAGCATATGAAGGCAGAAGAATTTGCAAAGTAAATGAAGAATAGACATGAGGAGATAAATATAACATTGGTAAAATCATATAAAGAAATATGCAGATAGAAATAAAAAGGAGGTAGAAGAGTATAAAGTAAAAAATAAAGTGTTGATAAGTACAAAGGACTTTTCAATAGAGTTGATGAAGAGAGTGACAAAAAAGCTGACAAAGAAATACATTGGACCTTATATAGTTAAGAAAATTATATCAGAAAATGTGGTAGAGTTGGAGTTACTGGCATTATTAAGAATACACTTGGTAGTTAGTGTGAAAAGGATAGTAAAGTATAGAGAACAGGTAAAGGAATAGAAGAAGATCCTATTTCTTTTAGTAAAGATAGAGGAGGAGAACAAAGATAAAGTAGAAAATATTTTGAATAAATGAGAGAAGAGAGGGAAATTAAAGTATCTAGTGAGATAGAAGAATTATACAGCAGAGAAAGAGACTTGGAAAGAGTTGAAAATTTTAAAAAATGTAATGGATTTGGTCAAAGAATTTGAAAAGAAAAGAAGAAAAGAAGAAATATAACAAGTAGAAAAGAAAGCAATAATTTGTTTGGATAGAGTGATAATAAGTTTGAGAATAAGTATTTGAAGAAGTTGGAGAAAAATTGGACAAGATAGAAAGAAAAAGAGATAGGAAAAGGGAAGACAAGTTCTTCTGAGTGCAAAATCTTAAAAGGAGGATACTTTTATGATGTGCTTAGATACTAACAATTTTATTTTGTTTTTATCTATTTTTCTTGATTTAATATTTTTTTCTTTTTGTATTTATTTTGACAATGAAGAAGCATATGACTGCAGTCACATGATATATTACATGATGTAAGGTCATAGGCCTGGACTTTGGGAGAAGTAACTAGAAGAATAATATCAGTACACATACATATAGTATAATATTCTTATGGAAAATATAAGGTTAACACATAATAAAAGTATGGATGACACATGGATATTAGAGTAGAGTTATTTATTGTTAGTACAGACTATATATCTATAGTATAAATAAGGTAGTAATACATCAGGGACTCCTTGTTGGGTTCTCTTATAATTCCCACTTAATATTCTACTAAGAGATTTACTCATTACACTACTATTAGTTTTTATAATTAGTAGTTGCTACAACATAATTATAGTAAAGAAGTTTGTACTGTAAAAAGAAATTAATAATATATAAAAATATTATGTTTTTTGTATAAGAGTAAAAAAAAATCTTATGATTGTTTTTATCAAAATAAGATTATTAAATACTAGTACATTTACTTACATTATACTAGTAGAGTTTGATATTGTTAATATAACACTGAGTTATTATAGTTGAGTGAAGACTGAAAACTAGAAAATACTAAATTTATTATTAGTTAGAATACTGTTCTGATTAAATATGAAATAATTAACTGTAATAAAAAGACTACTAAAATTAGTATATTCAAATTATGGTAAGTATATTATGTTTTTGAGATCTAGATGTGTCTTCTTCTTATTAAGCAAAGTTTTTAGTGTAGATTAAGATTAGAAGACAATAAAGAGAAATTTACTTTTTATAACAAGTCTAGTGATACTATTCTATTAGTTACTACTAATATTTGAAATGATGTACAGTATATAGAAATATATATTATTAAATATAATGTCTTTGATCTTATGATTCTTGCAATTAGATAGTTAAATATTGAAATATTAGATTGTTGCTTTAGGGTTAGTTGTAATAAGATTATATATAATATTGTTGAAAAACTTAAAGAAATGAAAAAAAAACAATTTTGTAATTAAAAAATGTAACTGTTATAATTAGACATTTGAAAAGCAAACTTTCACTAATGATTTATCAAAAATTTCAGCTATATAATAAAATATCTCAATAAACTCAAAAGAAAAAAAGAATGAAAATGGAACAAAGAACACCAAAGATTATTTGAAGAGTTACAAGACAAGATCACAATTCAACTGGTACTTTTTCTTCTAAAAAGAAATAGTAGGATTAGAAAAGAAACAGGTGTTTAAGAATATGTAATTAGAAAAGTCTTATCTCAAAAGCAAGAAGAGATGTGAAAATTTATTCCTTTTTTATCAAGATCAATGTAAGTAGTTAAAAAAAATTATAATGTCACAATCAATGCCTTATATTTCCTAGATAGTTTGCTCATGGACAATAGGTATTGGGGTTTTTTCTATATGATTCAATGATTGACTATACTGTATAGAAGAGGAATATTAGAAGACATTTGAGCAATTTAAGAATAAAATCACAAGTCAACTGGTACTTGTTCTATTAAAAAAGAAAGAAAAATACAGAGTAGAAATAGATGTGTTAGGATATATAATTGGAGGAGTTTTATATTAGGAATAAGAAGGAAAATAAAAGCCTATTACATTTTTATTAAAAACAATACAAAGAATTACTTGCAATAGTAAAAGCCTTGACAAAATAGAAGTAATATTTACTGGATACTATAGAGAAATTTAAATTCTGAATAGATTATGAAAACCTCAAGTATTTTCAAGAATCATACAAGTTAAATAATATAAAAGCAGATATACTGCTAAGAAAAAACTAAGTAAATATAAAAAATAACAACAAGGATGTCAAATAACTTAGAAATGAGTTATGAACAATAATAGTAACTATAGAAGCAAAAGTAGTTATAATTAGAAGAAACAAATGATGACAGAAACCATATTATTAAAAGAAATTAGAAGAAACCAAATAAAAGAACAGGCAGTTCAAAAAGAATTGGAAAAGAATAAAGACTAGACATGGAAAGATTATGGAATAGTTTATATAAACAAAAAGATCTATATTCCAAACAATTGGAAAATATAAGAGCAAACTCTATAAAAAAATCATGAACTAGCAGATATAAAATATTTAAAGTAACAAAAAATGCTTGAATTGATTAAAAGAAATTATTGGTGGCTAGAGATTAAGAGTAATATTAAAAAATGGGTTGAAGCATACATCAAATATGAACAAAACAAAGTACAGGATATAATAAAAATAAAAGAACTCTATTTACTAGAAACATTAGGAAAACATCATAGGATCTTTATCAAAGTGAAATGGACTAAATGCAATAATAGTTAGAGTAGATTAATTAATCAAAATAATTACATTTAAAGCAATAATAATAGTAATATTATTAGAGAACATTATCAAAATTTATAAGAATAAAATCTAAAAATTACATAGAGTACTACAAAAGATTCTTAGTAATAAAAGACTTTAATTTGCATGAAAGTTTATGGAAGATTTAACTAAGATATTAGGAACCAAACAAAAACATTATCTATAGCATACTACTTTCAAACTAATGAACAAATGAAGCAAATTAATCAAGAAAGTCAAGTATTTTTATAACATTATGTAAATTATCAACAAGATAATTAGACAGAATAGTTATCAACAACAGAACTCTAATATAGCAACAAAAAACATATAACTACAAAGTATATCTTATTTGAACTTAATTTTAAAAGATATATATCACAAATAAGATACTCACTGGTTGTGATACTTGAGCTGAATAGTATTTCAGAGGTTCAGTATAAGGAGGTAATGATAATAGATGATGAGTAGTATCAACAGGAATAATTGACGTTGTTAAGTCCGAGGTCTAGTCCTCAGACATAGAGGTATATATACAAAAGAGTGATGATCTATGTGTAAGCTGTTGCCATCACATGATCAAAACTTGTACCTGATGGGAGCTGTTATCTGTCATAGCAGCTGTCAGGCTAATTTTAAAAGGTAACTAATTATGTTACTATATTGATATGCTTGTATCTCTATCAATACTTATTGCTTTGAGACACATTATATATTGTTGGAAACTGATTGATGAGCACTTCTTAACGCAAGTTTAATCGTGCAAATCCATTTAGCTGTTTATGAGATATTAGCAGACAAAGCTTTTATAGCTACTGATGGCCTGATATCTGAGTCATTTGTCATTGCTTTTGTACATCCCACATATGTGCAGATAACCCTCATTTGGGGCTTTCCAGCACAACTTGGTTCATGAAAATCAGTCTACTAGTTGTGGAGATATAAGTTGAATGAAGTTTGTGACAATATATATAGAAAGAAAATCTAACAATAAACATAAAATTACTAAATTTGGATTATTTCTTAAAATGACCACAAAAAAGTTGAAACAAAGGAAAGAAATCAATAAATATAGTAAAAAAGCTATGAAAAAACAATTTGACAAGAAAAAGAGAAATCTACAAAAATTAAAGGTTAGATACAATATATAGCTAGAAGTCAAAAATATCTATGTAAGACAACTCTTAAAAAAGTTAGACTAAAAGAAATATAGACCTTTTAGAATTCTAAAAAATATTAGTCAAAGAGTATTTTAACTGAAATTATCAAATAAATAATTAATCTACAACATATTTAATGAAGATCTGTTGATATAATGTAAAAAACTATAATTCAAGGAATAATATATAGCACACAGTTTTTAGTATATTAGAAAGGTTATAAAAATCAACATAACTAGTAAATTGTTAAAACAAAGTTACCATATATAAAAAAGGTAATTAAAAACTATTAAACAAAAGTTTTTATTACAATTGATATTTTATATATTTAACAAGAACTAGGTATTACAATTGATACCTTAAGAATTCAGCATGGCTTAGAGTCAAAAATAATAACAATATGATTGGCTGTGCTGTAATAATCTTAGTTAGTGCCTCATATAGTGGATGCTACATTCTTGCCACTTTCTCATATTTTATAACTTGTTTGTATTATATATAATAGACTGTTATCTTATGTTAGACTCATATATATAGTGTAGAAGTACATCTATATCTTTATACTTTACCACTTGTAATTTATCCCTTTTCTTTAACTCAAGTTTTTGTCTAAGTCACAACCTGAGTTCAAAGCTAAGATTATAACATTTGGTAAAATATTAATGAGCTTATCTTGCAAAAGAAAAAATACATAGCAGTTAGTCTATGAACAAATTAGGCAAAGTTACCATCAGACAAAGAACAAAATATATGTGGTATAGACCATAAGAAGAATAAAACAAGTTTGTATAGAATGAATAATATAAAGGTACTATTAGAAAGACTAGAATCCATGAAGATCATGAACAAAGCCTCAAGTAGAATAAACAAACAGTCAGATAAAGAAATGTCTGTAGCACCAGTACTAGCAATAACAAGCAACAATATACAGGCTGTAATGTCAAAGAGTATAGTCCTGGATCTAGGATGGTTTGATAGGGATTGAATAAAATTTGAAGACTAGTAGAGAAAGATACAATTATTTTTCAAAAGCAACAGGGTCATGGAGACCAATGATAGAATCATAGCAATCCTAGCTTGCCTCAGAAGAGATGCAGTGGGTATTTATGCCCAGAAAATGCTAGATAAGCTAGATAAAAAACTAGGAATTTAGAATTAGGAAGTATTTATCAAGGAGATCAAGATAATGTTCAGTAACAAGATAAAGACAGCAGATGCTGAATAGAAGATTGAATCTTTCAAGCAATGAAAACAAAACACAACAGACTTTATGATCAAATTTGAAGTCTTAGCCATGAAAACAGACATAGATAAGCTATATACCATCTTTTTATTGAAAAAGAATGTATGACCCAACATTATCAAGATGATATTGGGATACCTGCCTATTGTAGCACTAAAGACACTTAAAGAATAGAAATAACATATAGAGAATGAGGATAGCCTATGGACATTGGAAAGTCCAACAACAATTTCAAGAATGGAAAGCCAAAATACTTTAACTGTGATAAGTATAGCTATATAGCCAAGAAATGTTAGAAGAAGAAAAAGAAGAAAACAAGAAAATGTTTCAAATATAATAAAGAAGAGCATATTATGAGGGTTTGTAAAGAAAAACAATTAATAAAAAAATAGAAGATTTATAAAGAATTAGATGATGAAGAATGGAAAGGGTTAGGGTTAGAGTATAATGAAATTGGCATAATAGTTGGGGAATCACTTCCAACTACCATTTCATTTTTATATAGACTTGTCAGGTGCTTTTAGCATATATATCAAAACATGTCGAAAATAGCACCATCAACAAGGTGATAATGCTATTAGTGGTAGATAAGTTATTACACAGCTAATTACCAAGAAGATAGCAAAAATAGCTTATTCTTCTCACACACTATATAAAATAGCTATGATTGGTTACTGACTGATTAGTGATCTAAAAATAGCGACCAATCTATTTTTAGCTCAAAACCTTACTCATTACTCTTACTAAGCTACTTTCCTGCTCTAAGCCAAGAACAACAGTAACCATCACAGTTTAGGAAAGAGAAATCATTCCTATATCTGCTTATAAATTGACTGTATTATCTTGGAAAGGTCAGCTGTTTTGAGATTACATAATTGTCTTCTATAGTATTGCTTAGTTATGACATACTAAGCAGCAGTACTTACCTAAGCAAGTTTCTCACACATAGACTAGAATAGTTATGTGACTCTTCTCCTTTCCTAACAGTATCTCCACTTTGAGTAATATCACTATCTCAGTATGGATTAAGTTTATCTGGAATGAGACAACATTGGATATCAGATATAGATAGAGTAAACTTTGCTAAAATACTATTAGAGTTTTGAACAAGTATGCCTGCCACAGAAGATAATACACTTTGGAGTTTGGAACAGATATACTTGTTATAAAAGACCACATATCCTTGAAGTTTTGGCCAGATATATTTATTATAAAGAACAACACATTTTTAGAGTTTGGACCAGATATATTTGTCATAGAAGACTATATATCCTTGGAGTTTTGAACTGATATGTTTATTATAGTAAATAACATAATTTTAGATTACAAAGTGTGCAAACTCCAGTGCAGGATCTTATATTAAAATTGATTTACCATAGAAGACTTGATAGATCAGAGTTTGGGGCTATGATATCTCTTTATTTTGTATAGGCCTATAAAATACTCTGTGAACTTCTCTATTCTCCTTCCTACTATTTGGAACTTCAGATCCTTTGTTCTAAGTAACACTAAGTTCTCTATCCAATATTTTTCTATTTATTCCTATCTCCTATCTATATATTTTTTCATCTTCTCTTATGCTTTTTGTAGTATTGCTCTTACTTCTTTATGCACTCCTTTATTCTTTTTGTAAATTTCTCTATCTTTTCAAAATTTCCCTTCTTTCTTAATTCAAAGCCTATTCTCAGTTTCTACTCACTGTTTGTTATGAACTTAAGTCCTTAGAGTAGGACAGAAGATCAACTCTTGTATTGAGTAATATAAGAGAACTCGATAGAGATCCCTTTACAAACTAGTCTACCTTTTATACTACTACCAATGGTCTGTGCTCACTACTGTGCACCCTACCCTAAATGACCATATGTAGAACATGAGGTCAATATGTGGTATCTATGTTGTATGACATCATTTGTTCTAGAACCTTCTACTTCGTTCTTCTAAGTCTTGTGACCAATATTATGACTATACCATCAGATTGTGACTGATGTAACAGTATGACCAATCACTTCTAACCCTGACCCTAGCTGTTCTAAAAATAGAAAAATAGGAAAATAAAACAAAATGAAAATGAAAATGAAAAATAAAATAGAGAAAACCTAAGTCCACCATTTGTGAACTTTGACACTGTTGGCTTTGAATGGAGATATCTTGCTGTATAAACTTTATTGTTGTAGGCAAACTCTACAGTTTCTAACCATTCTGGCCACAACTCTTGTCTGTGATCAATAAATATTCTCAGATACTATTCTAGTTTCTAATTTAGTCTTTCTATCTGAATATCTGTCTGGGGATGAAATATAGTAGATAGTTTTATATCAATCTCCAATATTTAGTTTAGCTCCTTTATTACTTTTACTGCAAACTATGGTCCCCTATCTAATGTGATACTTTTGAGCAATCTATGAAATTCCTATATATGGTTCTAAAACAATCTTGCCAATCCTTCTGCAGATGTTTTTTCTATTGTAGCAATAAAATACACTATTTTGGAGAAATAATTATATACTACCAATATTATGTTGTAGTTCTAGGTTAGAGGCAACTTTGTGATGAAGTCTGTGGAAATGTGTGTCTATTGTTAAGACTTAGGTCCAGAGAATTAAAACAAAAGATCACTCTTGTATTGAGTAATACAAGAAAACTCCTATCCTAAAGCTCATGTACTTTCTATAAGGCCAACATGCTATTGCTATGCTATATAATATTATCTGTTCTGGAACCTTCTACAATCCTCTATATCATATGGCTACATGACATGTGATATGTGACATGTGTGACTGTCATGTGTGATGTTATATCCCGTAAAATAAAAATAATCAAGTCTATTATTCATAATTCTAATATCTACAGCTTTTCTGATATCTCATTAGGCCTTAACTTTCTTATGGATTTTTCTGTGCAGTTTTTGTTTCTTTAATAGACATTATACCCTTTTATATACTGCTTTACTTCTCTAGTTACTCCTAGCCACCAAAAGTTTCTTATTACTAACTCTACTATTTTCTACTATCCTTCATGTTTTGCTATGGGTGTGTCATAGTGTAGATGAATAATCTCCATCCTTAGCTCCTTGTTTCTTAAAACATATATCTTTTCTTTTTTTAGTAGTAACCCCTTTTTCTTCCTCCATTCTTTATTCCACAACATCTTTACTTCCACCTTCTTTATTTATTCTACTATCTTCATCATCTTATTGTTCCTAATTTTTGACTGCCTTATCTTCTCTAGAATATCCACTCCTTCAATCAGAACTTCCCTCTTTTCTGCTACTCAGACATGGAACTATTCAAACTTCAGCAGTGTCTGGTTCTCATTATCCTCTCCTCCCAATCTAATCTTTGGCTCAATCTATTTGCCCTTCCCATGCTCTTTCCTAGAATATGTTTTAGGACAATCTTAAATCTTAACTGGTACAGTGCCTATCTAGCTTACTTCTAGTTTAGTTTTTGATTCTTTATAAAATATTCAGGGTTTTTATAATTAGTCTAAATCTTGAATTTTTCTCCACTCCCTCCAGAAAGTATCTCCACACCTCTAAGTATTGAATCACTACTAGTATTTTTCTATTGTGGATTTTGTAATTTCTTTCTGCTTTATTTAGTGATTTGGAAATGAATATTATGCATCTCCACTTGTTATCCTCATACTTGATGGATAACATTCCCCTAGTCACATAGTCTAATATATTGGCTTCCACTCTCAACTCCTTGTCCAGGTTAGGCTTTACCAGTACTAGTTCTATAGTGAAGGCTTGTTTCATCCCTTCAAAAGTCTTCACCTATTCCTCTCTCCAACTCCATTTTTGATCCTTCCTCACCAGTTGATATAGAGGCTTTTCTACCTTGGCAAAGTCTTTAATGAACTGTCTGTAGTAGTTAGCTAGGCCTA
>JAJOHK020001930.1:0-11064 GCA_022457215.2 Leucocoprinus gongylophorus
ACATTGTCATGGTACATTCTGAGCCTCTATATTTTATTTTGAATTTCTCTTCTTTTTCCTTTATTTTTCCTGATTTTATTATATTTTCTTACTAATTCTCTATAGAACACAAACTACAGTAATGTGACATGTCACATGATATTAAAGATGGTAGAAGGTTCTAGTAAATATCATAGACTTTAAGATATAGGAATATGGTATATAGACCATGTACAAAATGTATAAGTAGTAGACAAATCTAATAGAACTCCTTGTACTCTATTTCTAGTCATCATAACTTAGGATGATTGCTACGATAGTAAAACTCAATATTAAACTCATTCTTTGTAGTATCCCATCTTGAGGCCTTGCATTTACTTACTCTCTCTTTATTCTCTCCCTTTATTCTTAACTAGTGGTTATTGTCAAAATTCCAAACATTGGAACTAGTTTTATTTCTTTTCCTTTCCTTTTTCTTTTTGTTACAATCACTATCTCATATTTTACAGATGTTCATCTTATGCTCAACATAACTTAGATATATACTGGAGTTTGTTTCATCCTTGACTCATAATTACTACACCTTGCATAATCTTTATATAGTATCAGTCAGTGCTTCATGCAGTAGTGTGTTAGAATCATAAATAGTAGACTTTATTTTATTTTCTCTCTCATTTTTCTCTTTTTTTTTTCTTTTCCATTTTTGGAATCTAGGGTTAGGATTAGCATGATGTCACATGTCACTGTCACAAAATGTCACATGATCACATGTCATAATGAAACATAGTAGAAGATTCAGGAAGAAATGATGTTATTATAATATGTTTAACACATGGCCTTTAGAATAGGTTGATGGTACTATAACATGGACTAGTAGTCTAGTATATATAAGATGGTCATTTCTATACTGAGTTTTCTATCAAGTTCTCTTGTATAAACCCTATACAAGATTTCTTCTTTTGACCTACTCTAAGGTCTTAAGTTTGTAATATAGTAGAGGCTTCCTCATGTTTCTCTTATTAACCAAGATGGTCAATAGTACACTAAGTAGTCTTACAAGATGAAAGTCTCATGGGAATTATAAGAGAACTCAATAAGAAGTTCTCAATATATTGCTATTCTATTTATACTATAGATACATGGTTCATGCTAACAATAAATAACTCTACCCTAATGTATATATATCAGCTATTAGTACATCATATGTATACTATGAGGTGGACATACTATAGATATGTACCTTATCATTATTCTTTTTTTTTTCTGGGATTAATGATTTATTACATGGGGCACAAAGGCAGACTGTAGTAGTTACTTTATAACTACATACATTGAAAAACAAACAATATGAAGATTAAGAAAAGAAGAAATAAAAGTAGGAAAAAAATTTTAGATAGTGAGAAATAGAAAGAAAGAAAGGAGAAAGAAAAATAAAAGCTAACAAGCATTAGTCATGAGCAGTTCTGTAGTACTGTCCCAAAAAGAAAAAGCACTACTGTTAAATTCTAAGAACAAAATGAAATGGCTAATAGAATCTCTCCTTGGATTCCAGTAGTTGTTGAAATGCTTGCAATTATGTAAAATATGATATCTAGTTTTGATTGGATAAGACCCACATGAACAGTAGAAAGTCTCATTTGGAAAGAATCTTAAATGATATTCACCAATCAGTGTATGGTTGACAATAGCTCTCAATACTCTTGCACATAGTGGGTTTGAATGGCTAAAGTATTTGAGCCATGTTCTATCTTTTGTATAAGATGCTTCTAGAGGATTATTTTCATTATCCACTAACTCCAAGAAAAGGCATCCTTTGTCATCTGATGCTTGAAAAGTCATCTTCCATTGGTTGATGAGTAAGTCACATTTATTTTTCTTACTGAAGTTCCAGGATGTTTTCCATAGAAATGATGGAATGGGATGGAATTTATTGGTTTCCTTGTCAACAGCTTTATGAAGGATCCAATTGCTTCAACTTGGGCATTCCCAAAATTTGATGATATTGTTGATATTTGTTTCAAAGAACTTCCTTAACTTATAAGAGATAGAAGCTGTGTGGATTTGAAATGGATGCAACAAGGAATCAAAGATTTTCTTTGCAGCATGAATGGAGTCAGTAATAACAATGATTTTCCTAATACCCTAGAGATTGGTAGCTTGGTTTATACCACATCTTATGGTGAATAATTTGGCCTCAGTGGTTGTAATATTGATTGCATGATGAATTATTTTGACTACCTGTTTGTTGTGGATGTGGGTGTGCAAGATGTACATAATAACATGATTCTTAATGCTAATGTTAGTAACAACAAGTGCACTTGAGGGATTCAAGGAGGAGTTGAGAGCAATGTTATTGAGAGATTAAATGTGTTCTTTTAGACTATTTTCATATGGTTTTCTTGTTATATAAAAAGAGAATCTGCTTGAGAAAATATCTATTAATCAATGACCAGATATAAACTCTTTGTTAAAAGAGGTGAAAGAAGGAAAGACTTTGTTATATTCATTGTCCATATCAATAATAAGGTCTTTGATTTTCTGTTGCTGTTTGTGTATGAGGTTGTTCAGCAATAAATGATGAGGAATAGAATTGGAAGAAGGGTTAGATTCTAGAAGTAATCTGAGAAAGTGATTATTTAGAAGGGAATGGACTCTAAGTTGAGCCCTTCCACTAAGTTTTTGAAGGTGAAGTTTGATGGGCATGAGTCTGGCAATAGCTTTAATGCCAAGTAAAGAAGATGTTCAGAAAGTATCAAGAATTCAAATAACTGCTTTTCATTGTATTTTATTGAGTTTCTTAATAAGGTATGATAGAGGAGCTTTGTTGTAGTACCAAATTTAGAAACCATATAATGCAATGGAAAGGATATAGCTTCTGTATAAAAGCTTTTTTTGTTGAGGAATAAGACCCCACAATGAATTACTAAGTAGCTTCATAGATTTGATAGTAGATATAGCTTTGTTGGCATAAAAATTGATGTGAGATCAAAACAGTAACTTTCTACCAAAGATGAAGCCTAAGTATTTCTATGAATTTTTTGGCCTGAGGATAGGGCTATCAAGAAGAGACAGATTGAGGGGAGGGAGATTGAAAAGACTAGTAGATCTGGAAAAATGAAATACTTTAGTTTTTTCATGTTCAAGTTTAAGTCTGAACTTCTCTAGTGGAGAGGAAATAATCTGATAACCACAAAATAAAAGGGAATTGGAAATTAAAAAGTTTTTGTTCTAAGTGACAAGAAGTCCATCATTAACAAAGAAAAGAAAAGAAATTGGAATTTTTAGTGATTTTAGCTAATTTTCAAAAATATGAAGAATTGAAGTAATATATAAGGCAGATAGAATAGAGGAGAGGGCCAAACCTTGGCCAACTCTAATGTCTACATTAAGAGAAGAAGAAGAAAACAAATTCCAAATATAATTGGTTTTATGTCCCACTAGATAATTTTGAAACATTTTTAACACTTTAGAATCAAAGCTAGCCTTGTCAAAGATAAGAGAAAGAAGCTAGTGATTCAACAATGGGAAGAACTGTGTAATATTGAATGCAAGAGTACTAATGTTTACATTCTTAACCTAAGCTGATTGTATAAAATATGTTAAAGCAGTCCCAGTATCAATAGTTGATCATTGTTTGAGACCACCCAATTGGCTAGGATGAATAAAGTTGTTGGAGATCAAATAGAACATATGTCTTTCACCAATGGCTTTTTCAATAAGTTTTCCAATAGTATTCTGAAGGATAATTGGTCTAAAGGTCTTCAGTGAGTCATATGACTCCTTGTTTGGCTTCAGTATAATAATGAATGTTGAGACTTGGAAATGTGTTGGCTAGTGACCTAGTTTGAAGCAAGTATCAGCAATGTCAACAATTTTCTTTAGACATATGGAGTTTTTGATGAAGTGCCTTTATAATAGCTTGTTTAGATCTGAAGTAGACAAATTGTTGCATTTGTTAATGGCATTGATAAACTCTACTTCTAAAAAGGGTAGCCAGGATGAAATAGGTTTATTGGGGAATTCATTCAATAGATTGAAGTCAATTCAACAATCTTGAGCTCTATTGAAGGTAGAGTAAAAGGTATCTCAAAGATCTTCAATTTTAATACATAGATGATCATTATGCTTGATAGCCTCAATGGTAGGAAGCTTGTATTTGTTGACTCAATTCATAAGGAACCATGGACCAGATCTTTTATTTACAATTTCCTATATTTTAAGGTTGAAAAAGGTTCTTTTTATTTGCTTGACCATGTTTTTGAATTTTTTTTCCAATCCTCAATATGTCTTGAGGACCTATATGTTATGATGTACTTAGACACTAACATTTTTTTTTCTTTTATCTATTTTTCTTGATTTAATATTTCTTTTCTTTTGATTTTATTTTTATTTTTATTTTTATTGATGATAAAGAGGCATATGACTGTAGTCACATGACATATCACATGATGTGAGGTCATAGGTCTAGAGTGGACTAGATGGATAATGTTAAGGAATATATCAATAGCATATTTACCTCATAGTATACACATACTATACTCATAGATAACATATAGACTTTAGGGTAGAGTAAATATTAAATATGGACCATATGTAAATTATATAAATAGGGCAGCAATACAACATAGACTTCTTGTTGAGTTCTCTTGTAATCCCTATATTAATAGCTTACTAAGAGCTTTACTAGTTTGTGTGATTATTAGACTTTGTGTCTAGTAGTTGTCACAACACTATACTATTCCAGATCCCTACTGTAATTATTGTCCCACCAACTTTTAGACCTTCTAATAATGTTGACAGTTTTCACATTTTGTGGCCACAACTTTTCTATAGCCTAAACAATAGATTGTATGGAATACTTGAGTGATGTGACATTAGAAATAGTTGATGTGTTGATTTTACAAATGTGGTTAATGAGCACACTAACAAATTGCTTCTCTTTATCACTGTCTTTGACAAGTGTTTGTTTCTTAGTATTGATAAGTTTCTCAAAAATGAGTATATAAACTATGAGGAGGGCATGATTGGAGATGAGCCTCTAATACAGATAGATAGAATGAGAGTCAAGTTCATCAGACTCATATCTAAGAAATATGAGATCAATGACTAAGTTGGAGTCATGATCATTATTGGAATATCTAGTAGGAACAGAGTTAGTAGAAAAAGAAAGTCCAAGATTCATGGAGTCTATAAGATTTATAAGTAAATTGCTATTGGAAGAATGAAAAGAATAATTAGGATCCCAAAAGTTATCAAAAATATTAAAATTTTTTGTCATGATGAGAACATTGTTAAGCAGAACTTTAGTATCCTTAAGATACTTTAAAGCCAACTGTGAAGAGTCTGAATAAATATTTATTAGAAAGAAAATAGAATTTTTATTAAAGAAAGAAATAATTGAAATATATTTATGGTTGAATATGTCCTTACAAAGCAGAAAATAGAGGTAATATAATCAAATATTGATATAGGAAATGACTCTTGGAAAGTCCTTTCCTTTTGTCAACAATGTGGAGAAAGTTATCCAGTTTGGATAGTTTGGAACATCAACAAGTTCCTCTCTTTCCTTACTTAGAGTGCTCAGTATGGTATGAATGGTGGACCAAGACAGTTCTTGGATAAAAATGATGTCAAAATACGAATAGGTTTCCAGAATGGTGTTAACTATTGAGATATTCTTGCAAATATTCTGTAAAAAAATCTTAAGATTTTTAATAATCATACTAAAAGGCCATTCACAGCTTATTATCATCCCTCTAGTTCTTTCTACAATATTCTAGGCTTATAACATCATATCATGTGATTCATTATGTAACTATAGTTATATACTTCTTTATTGTTCAAGAAATAAATTAAAACATAAGGGTTTAAATATACTATAACAAAGTTACAACCTAAGCCAAGCTTAGGATTATAATAATTTTGCTTATATAGACTTAGCCAAAGATTGTAAACTAATATCATATATAACAGAAGCATAATATATATATTATAGTTTTGTCATACTTATTTATAGTCATACAATTATATAATATTTTCAGTTCTAGTCTCTTATTTAAAATCTTCCCTATTTTTTACTTGAATTCTTCTATTTCTTTTCTTTTTTCTTTTCTTCTTTATCTCTTATCTTGAATCTAGAAAAAACAATATGATGTAATAAAATGTGACAACTATCATCAGTAAGTTATGCAAGTCACAATCATAATCACAATATTATGTGATATAGTAAAAGAGTAATATTATATGTTATGAAAGATATAATGACTTTATCTATATACACACATAACATTTAAAGTAGACTAGATATAAGTATATACAGACTATATACTAGAGATATATAAAGTAGACATATCTGTACTAAGAATCTTACTAAGTTCTTTTATGCTAAACAATATTAGTCTTTTATTTTGACCAAACTCTTAGGCTTAAATCATAACAGTTTACTAAAAGTATGTAATGTCGAGCTTAGCTTTGATATCTGACTGATACTATATATAGTAATATAGTAAAAATCTGGTCTAAAAAGAATAAAGTACTCAGATAGATCTAGCTTTAGTATATGAAGTATCTAAGTTTATAATATCATACTAGATATCTTCACAATAAACTTCTATATTGAGTAAAGTCTATGGGATTATAAGAAGTTTATGATCTTCAGAAAAACCTTCAGGGAAACCTAAGATTATATTACAACAACTAGTAATCAAATACTACTTATCTTTAGAGAAAATTAAGAGAATAAGATAAGGTTTTCTGAAAATAGCTGATATTCTAAATATTCTACTGTCTCTTGCAATCTAGTAGAACAATACTAAGCTAATATACTATCTGAAAAAGCAAAGTATATTTGGAGTAATAAAAGGTAGTGAATAGTAATCCAGAAAGTCTTCTAAAAGAACAATATACAAGCATGGGGTTTGAGGTCTATGGTGTCAGAGTTGAAGATGGTAGACTTGATTTATTTTTATTTCTTATTTTTTTAAATTTTATTTCTATTTTATTTTCTTACTTTGGACTTAGGATTAGGGGTTGGTATGATATTACATGTGACAGTCTTGTGATGGTCACATATCATACAGAAGATTATAGAAGATTTTAGAATAATAATATTATACTATATATCAATAGTATATAATATATATACTTTTTAGAGTAAGTTAGGTTTAGTGTAGCATGGACTATTAGCCCAGTGTATATAAAATAGACACTTTGTACTTGGAACTTTATCAAGTTCTCTTATATTAACTTTAATACAAGATTCTTTTTCTGACTTTACTCTATAAGTCTTGAATTATAATATATAGCAGTAAAATTTGTAGGTCTGGTGGTAGAGTTTAGAAATATAAAAGCAAAGAAATTCATAGAAGAGCATATAAGATGTGGAAAAGTAGTAAAGCTCATAGAAAAGTCTATAGTATTATAACTTAAGTCTTAAAGCTAAGAAAAGAGAAAAAATTGTTCCAAAGATATTTTGTTTTTCTTTCTACTGTTATATACTAAGTCTACCCATCTAGAGAAGACATCTTTGTAGTGATGGTGCTTTCCCAACATCTACTCTACAAAGCCTATCTTCTATGATGGCTATCTTTCTCACAACATATTCTTATGGAAGTAGTGCAACCATTTAGATCTTCTATCTTCCATGATGGGAATACTCTTATCCAACTCAATTTCCCATAGCAGATTCCTCTTACTCCTGTTAGTGTCTTACTACTGAAACCTCCACTCAGTGTAATAAAGGCTATACCACTGAAATCTCAAGCATCTTCTATATTATATAAGACTAGTAGTTATACTATAATTTGCTAGTCTAATAATCAACAAAGATAACTCTTATTGAACTTGATCTCTGATGTTCAATAGCAATATACAAATCAGTACTCACTTCCATCCTAAACTTCTTTCTTTCATCTAAAGTTGTGACTACATAGCAGTTAGATGATGTAGCATATAAGCTAAAGCCAAGGTCATTCCACAAGTTCACACATCTCTGAGTCAACTCTATAGACTTTCATCCTTGGTATGAACTGTACCTGACACTTAAGTCTCAGAGCTAAGATAAAAGAATCTTGTATTAGAATTAACATAAGAGAACTTAATAGAGTTTTTAGTATAATTATACATAAGGTTAACACATATAAGATATATTATATAATATCACTGCTTTATAACCTTCTATATCTTTCTTCTATATTATATAATCATGTAACTTTAACATGTGTGACAGACTTGTAATAGCTATTGCACATCGTTATAATATATGATATTGCACTAGATCTTACCTCTAAGTCCCAATTAACAAATAAAAATGAAAATAAATAGAGTCAATCTACTATCTTCAACTCTAGCACATAGGGTATGGGGTTGAGGAGGCTTGCTTAACTGAGCATAATGAAAGGTTGGGTCTCTTTATACTAACTTCACAGAAGTAACTAATATAACTTCTAAGTCAGTAACTAGCTACAATGTAACAACAATTAACAGTAATGAATGGAGGAGGTGCTAAGATGGCAATGCTACTATTTTCTACTTAAGAGAAGAGGGAGGTCATAGACTTCATTAATATCTGGATATTATATTTAAGGTTGAATATGGGAAGAGTACTTGAGGTAGATACAATAGTATGAGTATTAGGATATGTATAAAGAGAAAGTGCAAAAATATAGAAGAACAATGTAATCAAAGGACTGAAATAAGTAATAGTAGGTCTTGATACAGTCAACAATCTATATGAGAGAATATACAATAAATTTGGTAAAATAGACAGAGTCTAAGATAAATTAAGAATCTTAGAGCAAAAAAAAATATACAACAAATTTTCAAGATTACAAGAGGTGGCAGCTACTAAGAGAGACTATTGATAGAAGAGTTTAATTATGGACTCCAAGGAAAAATCCACCAAAAACTGGCAGAAGTAGAGAAGTGTTAGACTTAGACTCTATATTGAGTAAAAGACATACTCTTGTATTGAGTAATACAAGAGAACTCAATAAAGAACTCCATACAGAAACATCCACCTTATATACTAAACTACAATGGTCCATGCTACTACTTTCCTAGCCTACTTTCAAGACTATGTGTTTGCCTTAAGGCCAACATACATTCTATATGTTGTTATGACATCATCTTTCTGGAACTTTCTATATTGTTCCCTCATATCACATAAGCATGCATCTTCTGTGACTGTGTCACACTTTGTCTTCTTTGTCTTCTACTCTTTAATAAAAATAAGAGAAAATAAAAGGAAAATGAAGAAAAATAAAATAAAAACTAAGTTCATTATTTTCAATTCTAACAAGAAGTCTCTTAAAACAATTGACAAATAGTATAAATAAGTAGTTTAACTGGATCAAAACTAACAGTAGTCAATAATTAGAGAAAAGATTTACAATAGAAATAAAAATATGATAAAAAAGTATTTTCTTAAGAGACTGACTAATCTTACTCCAAGAAGACAAAGATCTTTTTTCAGAATATAGAAAGAAATAAAATACATAAGAGACTCTAATATTATGGATGTAGATAAATGATTATATTTCATGGAATACTAAGTATATGTTAGGGTAACTGGGTGGAAATGTGGAAGATACTTCAAACTCTAGAAAATCCTAAGTTTAATACTAAACATACAACTCACCTTCAGAAAATTTTAAGAAAATAGAATAGGATTTCTGAATATAACTATTACTAGCAAGTTTATTCTGATGTTTCAGAGCACTGTTTACATAAGCATAGAGTAATGATACTTAAGTAATTAAAAACCATTAAGAATAAAAAGACTAAGTTAGAAAGAGAACTAGAGTGTAATTAGATTAGCATATATTATCATATTCTATATTTGGTCTATATCTGTCCTAACCTATGAATAACTCATGCTCTCTCATCTGTACTTCCCAACCTCTTCTAGTACAAATAATACTCTTCTATTTTATCTTAGGTATCCTTACTAGTTTAGATTAACTCTATAAATATCTATTTTCTAATATCTAAGAATCACTAGAAATCAGAATGACTTGTTTAGTAGTTATATTCCAAATCCTAGGTATACTAACTAGTATATAATCAGATAGTTTATACTATAGTAGTTATCCTAAAAATTGACTAAAACTAGCACCTCTTTTCTAGTGTTAACAATAATATATCTTGCTATCTTTTAGTAGTTTTCCACCTACTAGGTCCCCAAGTTCTGATCCAAAGTATATGACCTTTATGACTAGTAAAGACATAGTAAAAGTTATTCTGACTTATTTTTTATATTCTTGAATAATACAAAATTACATATTCTGGACTTCTAAAATGTTCTACTAGATTTCATATAATAAGATGAAAACTACATCTAATACATGTATGTAAATAACAGAGCAGAAAAGCAGATTAATCAGGAAATACAAAAGAGAAAAGCTATAGAAGAACTAGTCCTCTTATAGTATATAATAAACAAAAATATATTGCCAAAAACTGCTAAAATTAGCATGGACATCTAAGAATGGTCTAATGAAGAAGTAGTCAGGAGTTATAAAAAGATAACAAAAACCAGTGATTTCTTGGCTAGTTTCGCTTAATATATTAAATAGTATTTGGACAATAATATTATTTTTATACAAATAGAAGAAAGAGAAATAAGAAGGATGAAGAGATTTTTAAGAGAAGTATGTATTATAAAGACTGTAGTAGAGGCATATAGTTTTTACTTTAAGTTTCAGAAGAGACTCAAGTGTTATAACTCAAGCTCAAGTATAAGAGCAAAAGAAAAATCTTATATTGGATTAATATAAGAGTACTTAATAGAGTTCCTAGTACAAAGTATCTATCTTATATACACTAGGTTAATGATCTATGCTATGCTATATCTAACCTATTCTAACAGCTATATATTATACATAAGGTTAATATATTTTCTATATATTGTATAATATTATTATTCTGAAATCTTCTATATCTTTCTCTTATGTCATGTGACAGTGTGATTGTGACTGTAACATGTGTGACCAGCTTGTAACATCCATTATGCATTATTCCAATGTGTGATAGTTATGACATTTATATATAACATTATTTTTTTAAAAAATCAACAATCTATTATAC
>JAJOHK020001931.1:0-11064 GCA_022457215.2 Leucocoprinus gongylophorus
AGATGTTTGGAATTTTAGTAGTAATACCCCTATTATCCTGAGCGGAGGTTTCAGTGTTGAGACACTAACAGGAGTAACTCTGTCATGGAAGACCAAGTTGGATAGGAGTATCTCTGCCATGGAAGACGAAATACCCAGATGATTGCAGCACTGCCATAAGACATTTTACAAGAAAGGTAGCCACTGTGGAAGGTAGGCTTGTATGTTTTGGAGGTGACTCCACCGTGAGAATGTAGTTTCTGGATGAGTGGACTTACATATGACAGTATTCCCTCCTTAGGACTGAGCCTTTGAAGTCTTATTGAGTTTATTCGAAGTCCTATTGGGTTTATCCAAGAATTCCATGATGGTATCTAGGTCAACAATATATAAACAGAAAAAGAAAGTTTTTTACTCTTGTCTCTGTATTATTATGTCTTCCCCTACCCCCTCCAATATTTCTCAAAATGATGCTGAGATTCTGGAAAAACAGTGGCAAGAGATGCAGCAGAGGCACAAGGAGGAGCAGCAGCTCCTAGCCCAACTGAAAGAAGCGGTGAAGTCATGTTGGGCCGAGTGTGTGGCTTAGAAGATAAGGAGGGAAGTGGAGGGAAGGCCCAGGAGGAAGCTGAGAGGCAGAGAGTTGTGGAGGAGGAGGAGATAAAAAAGAGGATGATGGAGTACCTCCAGTGACTCCAAGACGAGGTGTTAGAAGAAGAGGCTGAAGGATCCCAGGTTGCAGGATTCAAACACAAGGAGATTGCTGCCGGAGACAAGGAGGAACAATGGCCCTCCAAGAAGGCTAGAGGGAAGTACTGTGGAGGTGCTGCAGTCAAGATGGGGGGTGCTAACTCCTGTGAGAGGTGTGTGAGCACCGGGCAGGATTGCCTGGTGTACTCCTCAAGGTGAGTATTTTTTTTATACTTATTATTATTATTTTTTAATAATTTTCTTCTTCATAGCCACTCTCTTGCCTGTGCCAGATGCATCGTACTCAAGCAGTAGTGTGTACCCCACACCAACACTAACACTCTGGCCATGATCTCTACTTATAGCGGGGTTCTAAGTGCCATTGAAAAGGCACTCCGGGAACTCATGGAGGAGTACTGAGAAGTCAGGAAGTCCCTCCAGGACTTGGTGGAGGGTCAGGAGAGGAACACAGCCCAATTGGAGAGAATTGGAGCTGTGATAAAGTGGAGATGGGGTTCAGAAGAAGTAGTAAGAAAGGAGGAGAGTGGAGATGAAGAGAAGGGGTCCGAGGATGGCTCTGGAGAAAGTCAGGAGAAGGGGATTCTGTCATCCACCTCCTGTTAGATTAGTGGTTTCTTGTTTTTCCTTTTTAATAGAATTTTTATTTTTCTGTGAATTAAATGTGTGAGTAAGAAAAACAAGAATTAAAATGAAAAGAAGTTTGAAGTTTTGAGAAGAAACCCTGAAAAGTGTGCGGAAGCTGAGGGTTAATGAAAATAAGTGGAAAGAATATACTAAGAAATTAATGAAGGAAAATCCCTGTTGGAAATGCATGAAGACAGTGGACAACTACAACAGTGTGTTTAGGACAATGGGAGAGGACCAGGCTTGGTGGGATATGCAATGTGGAAATCAGATACCAAGTCGGCGGTATGAGTGAGTTTGGATGTGGGGATCCATTTGGATTCCTCTACAGTGTCTTCATACCCTAGCCAGATTACCTTGTACAGGAGTTTGCATGCCTATCGGCAATCGATTTTAGAATCCACTATCCAAGAAATTTCATATTCAGGTTCCCTGTCAATTATGACTAGAGCAGGGGCTGGTTGTATTCTCTCAGAGAAAGTGTTGGATGTGGTGGGTTTGAGTATGGACACATGGAAGATGGGATGGACAGAGCACATGGACTCTGGAAGATGGAGAGTGAATGATAGAGTACCAGGCTGGGCAATGATTTCATAGAGTCCAAGATATTTTTCAGAGAGTTTCTTTGAAGGATGAGTGGTTCAGAAGAACTGAGCCTTGACAAAGACTTTATCACCTACTTTGAAATCAGGAGTGGGGGAACATCGCACATTAGTGGATTTCTAATAATGCTGTTGGGCCATGGAGATTTTAGCTTTGAGAGTACTCTGTAATTCATTGAGATCTATAGTAAAGTCATGGGCTTGGGAGGAAGCAATATCGCGTTTGGGGTGAACAGTGATGTTTGGATGATATCTCTTATTAGTGAAGAAAGAAGAAACACTGGTAGTAGCACTCGGAGCATTATTGTAGGCAAACTCTATGAGAGATAGGAGTTCGGACCAATTGTCTTGTTGGTAGTTACAATATACATGGAGGTATTACTTGAGAGTCTGATTTGTGTGTTCGGTTTGTCCATTACCTTCAGGGTGATAACCTAAAGTGAAGTGAAGCCATATGTTGAGAGCAGTGCCTAAAGATCGAAAGAAGTTTGATACAAACTCCAAGCCTCTGTCAGAGGTGACATGGGAAGGAATACTGTGTTTGGAAAACACATGAAGGATGAATAGATGTGCTAAGTCTGTGGATGTGATGGTGTCATGGGCAGGGATAAAAATTTCCTGCTTGGTAAGCCAGTCAACTATGACCAAGATAGTGTCAAACCTGGAGGATGATGGAAGTTTCTTGATGAAGTCCATAGAAATGGAATTCCATGGTTGTTCAGGGATGGGGAGTTGTTTGAGAGATCCGTAGGGCTTGTGATGTTGTGGTTTGGATCACATATAAGTGACATATGACTTGCAGAATTGTTGTACATCAGCATGGAGGCTGGGCTAGGAGTATCCATGGCAGACTAATTCCAGTGTTTTGTTTTGACCAAAATGTCTAGCAAGGATGTGATCATAATTGTACTGGAGAACGTGTGTGCAGAGGTTACCAGCAGATGGTACATAAATTCTGTTGTTGAGGAGAAGTAGACTATTTGGGTCCGTAGACCACTGGCCATCTGCAGAGATGTGTTTTGTAGCAATTGGGTCACTAGGGAGAGCCAAGAGGATGTCTTGATGTAGAATGTCCAGATCTATGATTGTAGCTATGCAGAGAGAAGGGAAAAGAAGGACGGTAGCTTGTACGGAGGCTGCAAGTTGTTCTTGAGTGAAGATAGGCTTGAAGTTGTGAGGGTTGACTGTGGCATAGCCAGTATTCCCCCCTTTAGGATAGATGTCCCATTGTCTAGTGAGAGCATCCAGTTTTGTGCCAAGATAACCAGAGTGGAACTTGATGACAAGGTTGAACTGGGAGAGGTACTCAGACCACCACGCTTGCCTCTGGGTCAGTACCTTGGTAGTAGAAAAATACTCAAGATTCTTATGATCTGTAACAATGTTGATAGGATAGGCTAGACCTTTCAAATAGTGCTACCAAATCTTGAAAGCTTCGAAGATGGCAAGCAATTCCTTGTTATGTGTATCATAATTCAACTCTACTGCAGTGAAAGTGTGAGAGTGAAAGGCAACTGGATGAACTTCATTATCTTCATTAACAATGGAGAGGATTGCAGTGAGAGCATAGTCCAAGGTATCAGTTTCCATGATGAGTTGAGCATTGGGAATCCAATGAGTAAGGATAGGTGCAGAGGTGAATGCTTTCTTGAGAGAGTTGAAAGCATCTACACAGGAGGAGTCGGACTTCCAAGAAATGTTCTTTTGGATGAGACATGTCAATGGAATGACAATGTCCAAGTAGTTGAAAATGAACTGGCAGTAAAAGTTTGCAAAACCTAAGAAGAATTAAATATCCTTGACTTTCTTGGGTTCTGGCCAGTCTTGAATAATCTTTATTTTGTTGTCAGACATGGTGAGGCCAGAAGGAGAAGGGATGTATCCTAGATACTCTACTAACTCAGAGTAGAATTCACATTTCTCTGCTTTGACATAAAGACCAGCCTTGCAGAGATGGTTGAGTACTTCTTTCACATGTCAGTGATGTTTGGACATGTTATTCGAGTAGATGAGTATATCATCCAGATAGATAATGACACAGACATCCAAAAGGTCAGAGAAAATGTCATTTATGAATTGCTGAAAGGCCATAGGAGCATTGGTAAGACTGAAAGACATTACAGACTATTCAAATGATCCATAACATATCCTAAAGGCAGTCTTTCATTCATCACCATCGGCAATGCAAACCAAATGGTAAGTATAGCAAACATTTATCTTTGAGTAGACCCAAGCTTTGCGAGGTGAGTCCAGTAGATTGGAGATGAGCAAGAGTGGGTATGGGTAGCAATCCTTTTTGGAGATGCAGTTAAGACTGCAGAAGTCAACACAAAGGCGCAGTGAACCATCTTTCTTTTTAACAAATAAGACCAGTGCACTATGTGGAGATGAGGTTGGTCAAATGAAACTCATGTTGAGATTTTCCTCAATGAATTCCTTCAGAGCCTCTTGTTCAGATGCTGACAGAGAGTATATAGGGCCAACTAGAGGTTGAGCACCTTCTTCCAGATTGATTTTGAGGTCATAGGGATGATGAGGAGAGAGAGTTTCAGCTTTAGTTTTGCTGAAAATGTCAGCAAATTTGTGATACTCAGAAGGAACATTGGACAGATCAGGAGTTTCTGCAAGTTTTGTGGAGTTGGCCTGAATGTCTGAAGAGCGAAGACAGAGTTCAAAATTGTAGGAGCCTAGAAGTTTTGATGTATGCAAGAAAGCTGCAGCACCAATGATAGCGATGTTAGGTCACCCAGAGTTAGACACAGAGGTCTCAGATGCAGGTATGGAAACTGTGGAGTCTGATGATTGCAGAGGAGTGTCCAAAAAGAATGGAGATGCCAATGGTGTGTTGGCTGCAACATGAGAAGGAGTGAGATTTTCCTGCAAAGATGGATGGAAGTTTATTAACCTATTTACCTAGTTAATCAGTGGATTGTGTCGGGCAAGCCAGTTGTATCCAAGGACCAAAGAGCAGGAAGAATCAAGCAGAGTGACATAGAAGTCCAGATTCATACAATCACCAGTGGAAAAAATTATGGGCAAGTTGGCAATTTCAGAGATGGTGCTGTTTGATGAACCATCAAACAAGTGGAGAGCAACCAGAGAAGTTGCAGATGTCTTCAAGTGATGAGTATCCACAAATTTAGAGTCTACGAAATAGTGAGTAAACTGTCAAGATCATTGATGGTGGACTTTATTTTATTTTCTCTTTTCATTTTATTTTTATTTTTCTTTTTCATTTTATTTTTCTATTTTTTGAACAACTTGGGTTAGGGTTTATCAGTCACGCTGTCACATCAGTCACAAGACTGATCATAGGACTTGGGAGAAGGAAGTAGAAGGTTCTGGAACAAAGTGACGTCATACAGCATAGACAACACATGCTGGTCTCATGTTATACTCATGGTCATTTAGAGTAGGGTGCACAGTAGCTAGCACAGACCATGGGGAATAGTATATAAGGTAGACTACTTTGTATTAGGAACTCTATCAAGTTCTCTTGTGTTACTTAATACAAGAGTTATTCTATCGCTTAAACCCTTTGAGCTTTAGATCACAACATAGACCTAGAGTCGACAAGAGCTTGGAATGGGATTTTATTAAGGTGATCCTGACCAAGGATCAAGGGAGAAGTAAGGGAAACAAAAAGTGAATGAGGATCAGAAAGAGTGGATGTATTGAGTTGAATCGGACTCGTTGCTGCACAGGGGAGTTCAACGCAACCCTCAGTCTGTGCAGAGTCCTGGGGGTTGCTCTCTATCTTTTCGAGGGTTTTTCGGAGGCAGTTGCTGAAGCACCATGGCCTTTAGAAGAGACTGTGGTCTACTTCTTGAGACAGGAGTCCAGTTTGTGGTCTCTTGCACTGCAATAGAGGCACAGGTTGTTTTCGAGGTGCTTCTTGCACTTGTCACTGGTCAACTTGCTGTTGCTGGCCAGCTTGGAAGAGAGGTCCACCTGTGGAGTGTTGGGTTGCTTCTTGGGAGTAGGAGACAGAGATGATTTAGAGGAAGGGTTCTTAGCAGATGAGGCTGCCAGAGCTGAATTTGCCTTGTTCTGGAAGGCTGTGGCAGGGCCGGAGGTGGAAGCTTTTCCTTGTTTCCAAGAGTGAGACTCAAGAACCTCTTTCTCTGCCTATCTTGCATGGTGGCATTTGCGGTCTCGTTTCTAGTAGCAGTGATCAATAGTCATTGCTAAGACATACATATCCTGGAACGAGGTAGGTTTTCCTTGTTCCCAGGTGGAGATGGGATCCTGGATCTGATTGAAGAGCCCCTGGTAATAATGATGGCACAGAATACTATTCCCCCAATCTAATTGGAAGGCATAGTGCATGAAGTTCACATTGTAAGTGGAAATCTTGTCACCAGGCTTCATGCAGAGATTGTCCAGCATGTTGATCACTTTACCAATGGGGTCCAAGAGACCAAAATATCAACATAATTTGTCCACAAATAGGTTCTAGTCAGAGAGCCAGTCTTGAAAGATGCTCTGGTCTTCTTGGTTGAGGCCCACCTCAAATCAGTCCTGGGCTACTCTAGTAAAGTAGGTCATTGCAAAGTTGATTTTCACAATGTCCATGTCAAATTGCACTAGATTACCATGGAAATATAGCTAGCATTGAAATAGGAAATTATTGAGCTTGTCAGGCTCAGTGCTGCTGAAAGTGTTAGGAATGTGGGCTTTAGTTCCTCTTGAATTAGTATTGGGTCCAGGAGTCTGATTAGAATTAAGAGTGTTAGCAAGTTGGCCAAGTACTTTGGCTAATTGTTTATTAGTATTATCGCTCTGATGGGGTTTTGACTGTGAGCGAGTAGAGGATGTGGGTCTATTAGCTATATTATTGTTAGTACTAGGATTAGTGGGAGCATCCTCCCAATTAGGATCGTTGTCTGCAGGGACGATACTTGGGCCAAGAACAGATGAAACTGTCCAGCCAGGTTGGATTGTACTGGAAGGAGACCATGGAGATAATCGGCCTCTTTGATGGATTTGTCTTGAATATTGTGGCACATTTGGCAGATAAGCCATCTGGTCACTGAAATGCGAGATCGTGTTAAAGGGTGTCCCAAGTGGTGGGACTGGAGTTGAAGAGTTACAGCAAGATGAAGCTATTTGGACTTTGAAGTGCAAATTTGTAAGGTTGAATTACAGGCGGAACTGCTCAGAAGCAACAGCAGACTTGGAAGTCTAATAATACTGTCAGGTGCAGTTCACACCAGAGTGAACCGCACCTAACACCTAATAAAGTAACTTATGATTCTCTAAAAGTATTTTGTCCTATTGTTTTCCTAAATACTTTGGGAAAACTTATTGAAAAAGTTATTAGTAAAAGACTCTAATTTCAGTCAATTTCTAACAACTTCATTCATCCTAATCAACTAGAAAAACTCAAACAGCATTCAACTATAGGTACAGGTGTATTTCTCACTCATATTATTCATTTAGAATATGTTGAAAACCTTCAAACAAGTACTTTGGCATTTGAAATTACCTAATTCTTTTCTTCTAATTATTTAATTAGTAAAAAAATCCAATATTAATAAAATGACTTCATTTCTCCTCTTTTCCATGTAAACATAAGTGTAGATTAAGTTTTTGTACTTTCTCCTATCTTCTCTACTCTTTATTTTTCTCTTATTTTTCACATTTTCAAAAAAACTCAATATTTTTATTTCATTTCTTTCATTTGTAGATGATGAACTTCTTATTTCTTAAGAAAAATCCTTTGAGAAAATTAATGCTTTTTTTTCTGTAGTTATAACATCATTTTTTTCTTACTCAAATATTTCAGTCTTGCTCTAGAACATAGGAAATCTGAAGTGTTTTACTTTTCCAGATTACATGGACTTTTTAACCCTCTCTCTCAATCTCAGCCATCTTAAAGAACCTATCCTCTACTCAAAAGACAATTGGAGATATCTGGGATTTATCTTTGATAATAAACCCTCATTCTGACAACACATCAAATTTTACTCCAACAAAGCATTGTCAATAGTCAAGTACATGAAAATGCTAGGTAACTCAACAAGAGAACTACTTTCTCATTAAAAAGACTTCCATACAGGATATGTGTCCTTCTTATCATGTTATATGGATTTCCACTATGGTACTTTAACAAAGCTCCTCTATCATACCTGCTCAAAGAATTCAGAAAAATACAACAAAGAGTAGCTCTTTGGATCTCTCCATACTTCTTCTTCTTCAGGAATTGAAACAATTACTAGTTTAATTTCTATACACCTTTACCTCCAAAAAATTAGTGGTAGACATCAACTCAGGACCTTGACTCCACTGTTAAATCATGCTATCAAGTTTCTTTTTGAAAGCAGACACACTATTAATTCTCATCCTCATTATCTCTCTTTGGAAAACATGACTTTCAAGCAGTGACTTAAAATCAAGAGTTCTATTGTAGATGCCAACAATGGTATCTTTTCCTCATTTGATTATATAAATAGCAAATTTTCTCCTGGTTCTAGATTAATTGATATTTTCCCTAGTCATTTTTTGTTTTATTAAATAAATTGCAAAAACAAAGAAAAAAAAGTTGTTCATAACTGAAAACTCAATGATATTTTCACTGAAGCTTTTTTGAATCCAAAATTCACCATCATTGTCTCTAATGCAAACATTAAAAACAATATCACCACATCTATTACTCATGTTCATTCTTATTCCAATTCTATCAAGAAGATACTACACTATGCTATCAATATCACCACAACTGAGGCTGAGTTATTTACTATCAGATGTGGAATTAATCAAACTGTCCAAATTCCAGGCATCTCTTATATCATTATTATTACTGATTCTATCCATTTAGTGCAATATATCTTTGATTTGTGAGTCTACTCTTATCAACTACAATCAATTACTATTGCCAAAGACCTCAAAATGTTCTTTAATAAACAATCAACAAATTCTATTGAATTCTGGGATTGTCTGAGTAACTCCAAATAATTTCATTATATGTCAGTCAATAAAGATATAAAGAAATTCAATCTCACTCTCATATCTCTCTCCAGAGTATCATGATACTTTGCTAAGAAAGAAGAAAGCAATATTAAAAACTGGCATATGACTTTTCAAGCATCTAACCTTAAAGACAACTATTTTCTTGATCTTTTTGACAATGATCTCCATAACACCAAACCTTTGTATATCAAAAGAGGACTGTAAATTAAGCATTTTGGACACTCAAACTCATTATGTGCAAGAGCCACTCAAGCTATCACAAACTATACTCCAATAGGGGAATATCATCTAAGATTTTTTCTGAGAGAAAGCTTTAATTGTCCATGTAGATTTTATCCAATCAAAACCAGACATTACATCCTCTATAATTATAGGAAGTTCCACAAATATTGGAATCTAATGAGAGATATGATTAGTCAACTAGTAGCTTTTCTTGAATTCAATCCAAGCACTTTCTCTTTTCATGAAGACATTACTTAGTGTAATAGTATTCTCTGTTCACTTCAGATTTGGTTTTTTTATTTTTCTTTTATTTTTCTTTTTTCTTTTTATTTTATTTTTTATTTTTTGTTAGTTCTTATATAAGTAGTTATGAAGTAGCTATTATAGACTACTATTACACCCCATGTAATAAATTTTTTATTTAAAAAAAACTATTTATAAATTATTTATATAATCAAGACATACTACTTATCAGATCATCTGATACAGTTATATAAACATCTAACCCATGGGCTTTAGAATATATTTTGGAGAACAAAGCCACTAGATATACTATAGACTCTCAGTTGGAGAACACTTCTGTTTTCTGATCTAAGATTTCAGTTTTAAAAGAAGCAAAGAAAAATGCAAGTAATCTTAGCAATATACCCAGCATTCAAAAGAGTCATTAAAAAACTTCCAGAAAGCATCTATCAGGATAATGACCAAGTTGTTGGTAAATAGCATATACTGCTATTATTATAAACATATATACCTTTTGTAAAAAGATAGGTATTCTCAATTTACAGCTTTGAAATGATGATTGGATCATCTTTCCCATATAATTCTATAGTAATAGATGAATACAACAAGACACTCAAGTCTTTCTCAAAGTTCTGATTTTGCAAATTCCAGAAAATAGAGTCCAATTCAATAAAAGGACCCTTCTATCTTCTACTTTTATACAGCTTCTACTAGTAGTCTTCCATTGTGCATACTACACAATGTCTTCTGCTGATTCCAATGTAAAATATCTGTGCTCCTTCTAAATGGCCTAGTTGTGGCCAAAGCAGTAGTTGCACAGATTGCTGTCTCCAAACTTTGTCTCAAAATAGAAGATAAGTTTCAGAAAGAAAACAAGCCCAGGAAAGCTTTTGATTGCTATATAGTTGATCTTTTGAAGAAGATGGAGATACAGCATATTTTGAGACCAAAATAAGCTACTCATCATGCAGGATTAATCAATGTATAAGATAGAATCCAGATGCAGAGGAGGTAATGTTGCATGCATGTAAATCACTCCTACTGACTAGGTCAAGACAAGCCTAGAAGTCAACAAGTTTGTCAATAATAGACTATTATGTTTCTTGATCTGTGTTCTGGATATACATCACTATCCATGTTGTGACAACCACTAGTCACAAAGACTAATAGGAACACAAGTAATAAATCTCTTAGTAGAATATTAAGTGAGAATCATAAGAGAACTCAACAAGGAGTTTCCACTGTATTCCTATACTATTTATACAAAGTTCTCATGGTCTGTGCTAACAATAAATAACCCTACCCTAATGTCTATGTGTAGTCCATGCATTAACCTCATGTTTTCCATAAGGATACCATGCCATATATATGTGCCTTGATATTATTCTTTTAGTTTTTTCTTCCAAAGTCTAGGCCTATGACCTCACATCATATGACATGTCATGTGACTGCAGTCATGTGCCTCTTTATCATCAAAAAGAAAAAGAAAAAGAAAAGAAAAATCAAAAGAAAATAAATATTAAATCAAGAAAAATATTAGTGTCTAAGTACACCATAACAATCCACTTGTCAAGATCGTTGACCGTGGACTTTATTTTATTTTTGCTTTTCATTTTTTATCTTACTTTTCTTTTCTTTTTCTTTTAAGTTTCTATTTTTAGAAAAACTTGGGTTAGGGTTCATCAGTCACGCTGTCACATCAGTCACAAAT
>JAJOHK020001932.1:0-11060 GCA_022457215.2 Leucocoprinus gongylophorus
TCATGTGACATGTCATGTGACTGCGATGTCACGTGCCTCTTCATCATCCCTAAAAAGAAAAGAAAAGAAAAACAAAATTCCTATAAAGTCAGAAAATAAAAGAAAATAAAATAAAAATTGTCCATGTCCAGAGCGTTTCATAACACTTCTACTTAATTTATCTTCTTTTTCTATATATACTTCTGGCACATGTTTTAAAATAAAATAAAATCTAGATAGGTATAATGTCCATCTTGCTTGTCTTTGATTTATTTTTTACACTTTCATAAAATACTCCAAATTCCTAGAGTATTATAGCAACCACTAGTCATAAAGACTAATAATCATACAAGCAGCAAATCTCTCAGTAGAATATCAAGTAGGGATCACAAGAGAACTTGACAAGGAGTCTCTGCTGTATTAGAGTTCTATTTATACAAACTTCACCTGGTCCATGCTACTAATAATTAAACTTGCCCTTATGTCCATACTTTATTCTTATGTTTACCTCATATCTTACTCAAGGTTACTATGTTGCATCTATATACCCTAACATCATCTTCCAGATCCTTCTATCATATTCTAGGCCTATGATGTCACATTATGTGACATATCATGTGACTGCAGTGTCATGTGCCTCTTCATTGTCAAAAAGGAAAATAAAAATAAAACAAAACAAAATTAATATAAAATTAGAGAAACAAAAGAAAAATTATCAGTGTCCAAAGCATTCTATAACATAGAGTCCATTCAGACCTCAGACTGGAATTTAATATCTTCCAACAAATATTTTCAGTCTTTTTTACTGGAGAAGCTGCCTATGAAAAGTTTGAAAGTGAAAGAGTCAATCAGCAGTCTCAACAGATAATGATACATCTGAAAATAGCTTCTAAGATTAAGCTAAGATTAATTTTCTGAACTTATTCAAACCTTATGCAGCTAGTTGTGAGCAATCAGACTATTTCATTACTCTAGAAAGAGAGATTAGCTAATTAACAAAAGTTCCAAACCAATTAGGATGATTATCCAAAATTTCAAGCTGATATCCTACCTTTCATCAATCATGGTTAACTATCTTCTTGATATCCAACTTGGCTCAAACTAACCATTTCAAGTACAGTAACTAGTATTGGGGTCATTTGATGTCCTATACATACTAACTTAAGTAGGTAAATGCCAGAGAAGTCTAAGTGAACACTACAAAGTCTGAGATATGGATTATTACTTGTTTTCTCAAGAACTTGAAGAGAAAGACCTTAAAAACAACCATATGTGTATATAACAGTCCTTGCTACCCCCTCATGTAATCCCCTCACATAACAGAAGTATCTTCCCACTTTTGTCACCATACCTCTAGACATCTATGAAAGCTATAGAACCATCACAGTTACTTCAAGAACTTTATTTGGCTGGTAAGCAGAGCTGACAGGTCAGCATATATCTTCTAAGTTCTTAATAGAAACTGATGGTGATAAACAAGTTTCTAGTATTATAATAGTATATGCCCTCATCCATGTTGTTGAGTATGTATTTCAATATTCCAACATCAAACAACAGGAGTAAGCATAACAATCATCATTCCTTCTTTCTCTCATACTACCATCTTACATGGTAGTACCTAATAGAGATATTAGAAATATAAATCCTTATTTTTCAGCTTTTACAAACTCTTCAGCTCAAATGGTGTTCTTTCCTCCCAGTCTGGCAATAGACATTGACAAATACAGTGTTAACAATTATGACGATATGAGAAGAAGAAAATCTTCTCTCAGCAACATATCTTCAAGAAGTGTCTTGGTTGTTTCAGGTGTTTTTTCAATTATGTATCATAACAGAATGATTGTCAACAATAACCTCCCTGAACAGGAACAGGTGGAGCCTATTGACAATTCCCGATTGTTATATAGTAGTAAATACCAAAGAAACAATTAGGACAGTGCAGTGACTGTCTCCTCCCCCTAAGGGCTTCAATGTGTCTCCAATAAGACATCTGCCATAAATACCTACAATATTCTGTGTGTTGATGACAATAATGTCGTTAACATTTAATTACCATGACTCAGATCAGACTATGGAACCAGACCTTTGAGATGGTAACTTTAGTCATATCTCTCTCCATAGTTTGCTAGAACATCTCTTTTCTGATGCCAGATGCATCAAAACTTCCATTATTTGTATTGCTAAATACATCAAGAACAAAAAGATTAAGTCATCTAAAGCAAATGATATCAAAGACCTTCAAGAAATCAGAGAGACAGTCTAGAAACCAATTTCAGCCTTCTATAATGCAGGATGGAATGCACTAATTGCTAATGTTCATAATAATTCATTTAGGCAGAAAGTATCATACCATTACACACCCAAAACAACTCTAATCAAGAATAGTAAACTAAAAGACAAGGATACCATTAAGCTAGTGAAGGTCAAAAAGCTACTCTCTCTATTTCTGTGAATGTCACCAAGAAGGTTAACAAGGTCTTCAAATACTTTAAATCAAAGGCTTCAGCTCAATCTGCTAATAAACAAGAAATGTTGTACACATAGGCCTCCAAAGGTGAAAGCAACATAGAAAGTGCCCTTAAAATTAAGGAAGCCTTCCCCACTCTCAATGCTAACAATATCAACAATATCCAGCAAATAATCAAGGGCAATAGCAAACCTAAGCCCTATATCAACATGACAACTAAAGATTTATCCAAAAAGCAAATTATCATTCCTATGAATGATGTGAATAGAAACAACTTTATAAGAAATAGCAATGTCTATGTTACTAACATGAATAGGACATTAAAAAACATTAAGACAGACATCATAGTTAATTTTGTCCATCTAGACTGAAATAGCATCATTGTCATGACCAACAAGATTATGTCAAACTCAGAACTACAAATGGTTGAGAATTACATCAAAAACACCAACTACATCATTAATGAGGGTATCAAAACTCCTAGGCTTCTGCAATTCAAGTCCTATCCCAAAATTATAGGCATTCTCTTCCTTCAGGAGAATACAAATACTCCCATCAACTTAAGCATCATAGAAAATATCATTAAGAAAAACCATATCTTCAACAATATTATGCTAGTCTCCAAACCTTGCATTATCAAAATATCACCCAAATCAGACATGGCAATCATATGGATTAATATTTGGAATGTTCAGAGCAGCAGTAAGGTAAAGAGACTCATTAACAGATGTTTCAATATAGAAAACTTTATTACAACCATCAGAGGTGCAAATATGAACCTAAATATTCCTAAGTGCAAGAATTGTTGGAGGTGGGGCCATGCCATCTTCTTGTATAGAATTCAGAGAGCCAAATGTGTCAAGTGCAATGGTCCCCACAAATCAGAGCATCATTGTCAATTTGTATGGTGTTGCAAAGCAAACAAAAAGACCAACCCTCCAAGATTGGAGACTAAGAAAGGTAAGTCATGCTCTCATTCCTTCAGATGTTTGAATTGTTAAGGTGAACATCAAGCAAACTTGAATATATGTCCTTTTTGGAAACACTGTTTTAACTGGGATTGGTATCACAAGAAACAACAGAAACTTTGCAATAGTAGAAGCAACTCAATTTACTCAGCTATGAGTAGCAACAAAGCATTTTTAAAGAGATCAAAATTTATTTACAGAACATTTGCAAGAACAACTTTCTCATCAATACCATTCTCAAATCATATTTTTATTTTGACATCATCTTTATTCAGGAACCATCATAGTCTGTTATTTGGTCAATTCCAAGCTCCACTAATTGTGAAGGGAACAAGCTAATAGAAGTCCTTAACCATCCAAATTGGATAGTTTTTCCTAGACAATCATTGCAGGCTAGCAACTTCTCCTGAGTCATTATCTACATTAATATTTATCTTTCTCTCTTTCAATTTTCCCTTCAAAATGACTTACTTAACCACAAAGACATTTTGTATATTTCTTTCTTCAATCATAGTTCAACTTACTTTCTTATAAATATATATTCAGATTTATTTAAGTCAGCTTTAAAGAATCTCAAGAATACTGAAGTTAATATTGACAATATTCTTATCCTAACAGGTGACTTTAATATTCGAGACAGTTTCTGGGATCCAAATTTTCCACATTATTCTTCTCATAGGGATACTCTTTCAGAGATTGCTAACTCTTTTAGTATAGAACTATCCAAACTTATTGAACTATTTTCTACTAGGTATACCAATAATGTTCAGGACTCAAACTCTGTTCTTGACTTAGTCTTTCTGTGCTCAAGTTCAAGAGAAAATATAATTATTACTCAAGAATAGTAAAGAGGAGGAACACTTCATTAACAAACTTATTGATTACATCAAGAGTATCAACACAAAACCAATTCCAAATGTCAATACTTTTGAAACTATTGTCCAGTTCTTTGCAAGCAATATCAACAGAATATGGCTTAAATTCTCCAAGACTGTGAATATCACAAAATGTTCTAAAGCATGGTAGAATGAAGATTGTTATAGTGATTTGAATGCATATAGACAGTCTAGATGAGTAGAAGAATAAAAGAAGTTCTGAAATGTGGTCAAGAAAACTAAGTGTATCTTTTTCAATGGAAAAATTGAGAAAGCTGCTAACAAGAAGTGTTGACCTTAGGAGCTTATGAATTGGGTGAAAAGTAGGAATATTCTGGCTATCAAAGCTATTCAATTTAATGGCAAACCATGTATTGAATTGAATAATCTATAGGAAGCTTTATATAAATTGTTCAACTCTGCTCAAAGTTAACAAGTCAATATCAGCCTTTTGGAAGAAATCCCAGATAAAATAACTACAACATGGGTCCCTTTTTTTACAAAAGGAACTATATAGTGCTATCAAAAACTGCAACAATTCCTTGACTCCTGAACTAGACAAACTATTCTGAAGACATTTCAAAGTCATCACCAAAAACAAGAATTGTATTAACAGACTTATTGATATCACTAATGCTTGTATTAATTTAGATCATTGGCTGGATGATTTTAAAATATCATCTACAGTTATTATCTCTAAGCCAAACAAACCATCTTACAATTTGCCAAAGTTGTTTCAACCCATTGTATTGCTTAACACCACTGGCAAGCTATTCACAAAAATGCTTGGGGAAAGGCTACAGTTCTTGTTGATATCCAATAACTTTGTCCATCCATGTCAGTTAGGTAGACTCAAACACAGATCTACTACTAATGCAGACATTGCTCTCACTTACCTCATTAGAATGGGATGGATCAAAAATCTTAACACAAGCATGTTAGTATTTGATATCATGCAATTTTTTCCCTTACTTAATCATCAACTCCTCCCTTTTATTATTGCCAAAGCTGAGTTCAATCACAAAGTGTCAAACTTCTTCCAAAACTATCTCATCAAAAGAAAAACCAAATATCTGTGGAATAACTTTTCTTCTCCTTTTTGTAATGTAGATGTCGGTGTTGGCCAGAGGTTGGCTCTTTCTTCAATTCTTTCAGCCCTATATTTCTCTTCTCTTTTTTACATTTTGGAAAAGTGGTTAAAAAACATAAAAATCCCTATTTCTATTCTTTCTTTTGTTGACAATGGTCTTTTTATTTCTCAGAACAAATCTATCTCTGTTTCAAATGCAAACCTATTTTGTAGTTATAATGTCATTTATTCTCTTCTTACAAGATTTGGTCTTGTTGTAGAATATGGAAAAACAGAAATATTTTACTTTTCCAGATTGCATGGCTCTTACCCCTCTTGGATGTGGTATACTTCTTCCCAAGTCTATGTGGTGATATCTTGGCTTTTACTTTGATCAAAAGCTTTTGTTTTGTCTTCACATCAACTTTTACATGAACAAGACTATCTCTACTGTCAAATGCATGAAGATGCTGGGCAATTGGTGACCTATTCAAAAAAGACAATTATATATCTACTATGTACTTTCTATAGTGTTATATAGTTTTCAACTATAGTATTACAACAAGACACCCTTCAATTACTCTCTTTGTATTCTTAGAAAAATGCAATAAAGAGCATCCCTTTGGATATCTGGTGCTTTTCAAACATCCCCAACTACAGGTATTAAAGCTATTTTGGGTTTGATGCCCATTCATCTCCAACTCAAGAAACTCTACAAAAAATTTCATTTGAGAGGTTTTTTACTTCTCTTTAACTACATCTTCAAACTGATCATTGACACAGAGAAATCATGTGACTACCAACATTTTTCTCTCAATAATATGATGATCAAGTAAAAATCAAAGTTATATAGTCTATTAATTAATATAGACAAAAGGTATAATGAATTTCTCTCCACTTTTTCTCTATTTAATGATGAGTTCTCTCTAGATAGTAGACTTATAGACTTGTTTTCAGATTGTTATTCTTTCCATGACTGAACTTATGATATTAAGGATCACTTGCAAAACCTTGATACCATTACCATTGATACTTCTAATGATCCTCACTCCTCTATCATGATTATAGATGCAAGTATTTGAAATAATGTAGCCACCTCAATATTACATATCTATTCATACAATAGTCTAGCAATCAAAACCATCCATCAAGTGGTGAATGTTACAACTACAGAATCTGAACTTTTTGCTATCAGATGCAGAATAAACTAGGCAGTTAGGAAACCCAATATCAATTGAACTGTCATCATCACTGATTCATTACACATAGCCAGAAAGATTTTTGATTCATCATTGTATCCCTATCAAATCCAATCTGCCTCTATTTCTTGCAAACTTAGAGACTTCTTCAACAGTAATGTCAATAATCACATTGACTTCTGGGATTGTCCAAGCAAATCAAAGTGGCTACCACAGTCCTTAGTGGACAAAGACACAAGGATGTTCAATATATCCCCAATCTACCCCTATAAATTGTCATGGGACTTTTGTAGAAAATGCAACTGCAATATCATTTCAGCACAATGAAGAAGGTCTTTTCAGGCATCAGATCATAAAGGAAAAAACTTTCTTGAATTATGCAACAACAATCTCTTTCCTCTCATACCATCTACTATCAAAAGTGGTCCATGGCTTCAACACTTTGGCCATTTGAATACCCTCTGTGCAAGAGCCACTAGGGCAATTACCAATCATGCTCCTATAGGGGAATATCATTCCCTAAAGAAGACTTCTCTTGCCCATGTGGTCTCTATCCCATTGAATTAAGGAGACACATCCTTCATGAATGTAGGAGATTTAATAAATATTGGAATCTAAGAAGGGACTTTATAGGTCATTTTTATCTTTTCCTTACTTACAATGCCAATGCTTTTTCTTTTGTAGATATTAATTTATCTATGCACTACTAGTGTGTTCTACCTTTTCTGTTCTTTTTCTTCTTATGTATCATTCCTTTTCTTTTCTTCTTTCTATTTTTCTCTTCTTTTCCTCTGCATGTTGTTTGTGTCTTCATGTACCACAGTCTGCCTATGTGCCTTATGTAATAAATTATTGATTTAAAAAAAAAAGCATAACAATCATGGTAAATTCCTGATTTAGTCATATAGACTTCAGAAGTTGAGTCAATAATATTATCCAGGCCTTTGACTAGTTGTTAACCTTTGATATGGAAGTCTCACTTTTCTGGACTGAAAAATGGAATATAACCAAAGTTTTGTATTTTCTGATGTGATATCTGCCATTTATTGATACATCCATCGTCATGTATCATAAGTTTTATTGTGTTATCTACTGTTGTCACTATTCATAGCTGGGCTCCAGATCAGTTTGGCTTCACGCTCCCTGCCAGTGCTTGTTGGACAATGTATCAGTATACTGCCTGTATGCTATTACTGTCTTTAGGCTCTTCATGGTTCTTGAAATCTTTCCTAAATGAAAATACAGGGATGTTCATGATTGGAATGGCCTGTGCAGAGTGTGAGTGGAATTGCGAATCCCAATTAAATGAAAACTCATAAATGCAGTAGTAATCTTGACTCTTAGAACATAGATAGTCTAGGAGAAGGACTGGTGCCTATCATATGCTCTGCATCTATTTTTCTATGCCATTTGGATCACTGGCTTTATTATCATAGGCATCTACCTACGAAATACACAGAGTATGTCCGGACTCCAATCATCCATCTTTATCCCTCCATTTATATCATGATACCTTAGATCAAGCATCTCCTCAACTCTTTCCATAATACTGGCCAAATCTTATCAGCGTACTATATTCTACTCACGGTATATGATGCATGTAAGCCTATCGTTCACTCTCTAGAAATTCTATGTACTCTATGATCTGTAATACAATATCCTCCCTATCATTGCCATAATGGTACAACTTAGGGACTGTCCACATTCACTCCAGTTGTAATATCTTCCCTGGGCAATGAAAACCTCCATTGCATGTCAATGATTATTAACATGAACTTTTAGGTATTCTAACTCTTATGGTCATTTGAGGGCTTTCAGTATGTAAGTGATGGCCATTGAAACACAGACAATCAATATATAGTTTCTATATAACAATTAGGTCAAGAGAGAATTCACAATTTTTGCAGGCTATATATGGAGAAGGTGAGTACTATGTTTGATTGCTTTTTTTTTTTTAAATCAACAATTTATAACACAGGGTGTGATGGCAGGCCGTAGTAACTACTTAGTAGCTACAGTACATTGATAGGCATACAACATGAAAAAAGAAAAAAAAAACAAACCAAGCTACGTTGACAGAATTACTACATTACTGTACTCTACTTTTAAAAGAGTTCCTGTTGTTTTCTACTGTGCCAATCTTTATTGAAATAGTTACGCCAATAAGAACAACTATAGCTATCTGCTTGATTGTCTCCCTTGCAATTCACATACTTAAAGACATAAGGATATGGCTTACCAATATTGGTAGCCATGTGATTTGCTTTCTTGTTTTCCATATAGCACCATGCTTTCTCTCTATGGTGTTCAGTCTCATAAGCTCTGTAACACTTAGCATACCTGGAGATGTGAGAGCAACAACTTAGTGTTGAATGTCCCCACTTCCAACATTTTTTACACTAAGAAACTCCTAGGTTCATGTTTGTTCTGCAAACAGTCACAATAAATTGCCCAACATTAAATCATTGATTGATGATGTTCTTCGCACAAGAACCACTCTGGGAATCCCAGATGTTCACCTATACTACTGCTTTATCCAACTTGGGTGATGCTTTGATGACATGTGGTTTTGAAGCCAAAGTCATGTTCTTGAAGAGATGCAAGTCTTTTAAAACACCTTTGATAATATCAGGAGACATGACTCCTAATTTGCTCGAGTATGGAAGTCCAATGATCTTCATATATGATTTAGACTTGGAGAGACAAGGACTCTCAATGGAATCTGGATTAACATTTTGAATGTTTTTCAAGTATTTCTTGATTTTTGATAAATCGAGATCACTAGTAGGTTTATTTGTTGTGATGATGATTCCATTGACATTAAATTGAATGAAATCTGTGAAAGTGTCTGATTTGGAATTTTTCAGACCCTTGTTGACATTAGAAATATGAATGTGGGCTGAGTTGACGATCAACTCAGCACTAGTTTTGGCCATAGGGATTATGACCTCTCTTCTTGACTGTCCTCTAGTCGTCATATTGATCTTGGGTTTCTTTGTACCCCCACTACTGTTCTTTGCTTTCAACATCTTTTCTACTTCATCAGCTGACAAAGTGGGAAATGCTTCCTTCACTCAAATAATATCTTCAATGCTCGACAAGATATTTGTTTTAGAAGCCTGCGCATAAAACTTCTTTGTAATTGTAGGCTTTGGAGCCTTCTTCTCATTTAGTCTAGTCATTTTGCTGGAAGGAGGTATTGCAGGAATGTTTGGATTCATAGCAGTGGTAGGCATAGAAGACAGCCACTTCTTTGCCTCAGGTTGGTTCACCAAGCTAAGTTTGACATAGTTGTTTAGAATTTTCTCACCTACAAGAGCACAAAAGTTCTTACCATCCTCAATAGGTAGAAGATCCTACCTAGAAGAGTAAATGGCTGAGATGAGATTCCAAAAGCCCTTTGTTACTTGTTCAAATTCCCTAGTAGGTGATTTCTTGTCTGCTGGATTATTCTTGATGTAATCGATGATTTTTGAGATCAACTGAGCCATATTGATGGCATCTATCTCAGATATTTCATTTGTTCCGAAGATAGATAATGCGTGATGAGCTCCATCCCAAGAACTCAGTATTGAAGGCTGATTTCCACCATAATTTAATAATGAAGGGCCGGAATCAATCAAATCCATCCTTCTCTTTCCTTTCACATCCCTATTATGTAACAGAGCATGAGGTGATGTCACGTTTTCTCCTGCAGGAGAGACACGAGGTGTAGGTGAGGACTGAACTTCAGGTGTGTCTTCGCTCCAGTCCATCGACAATTCATCCCCTAGGCACTTGAAGCCTGGGTTTCACGAAAAAACTTGCCAGTTGCTTGATTTCTGCTGGTGTTTTCATACCAGCAGTAGGTTTCAGTTTCATAATTAACTTGCTCAGAGTAGAGAAAGATGATAATTCGCTACTATTTCCTATGAGTGCTAACCACACAAGATGGTGGTAGGAGGAAAGAAGCGATGCACATGTTTGGTTGCTTGTGGGCCAATAATACAACTTTGTTCTAGGTATCATATACTTATTCAGTATGTTTGGTCGATCGCAACAGAGCTCCTGATCGAAACTGATAGTGGTACAGGCCTTTCAGTCATGAACACCATAATCATTCTGAAGCTTCCCGTGAGCTCGGTTTCTTCGTTAAGGGGAGGAATTACTGAAAGCAAAGTCTCCTAGGATGATCATGTCAATCTGATGGTCATGTGCGTCTGAACCAATTATTTGGATATCTTCATTGACGTGATTATATGGAACGGGTCATACATTCCGTACTGGCTTGTAGGGTCGTCCTCCACATTCGACATCAAGTACGCTTGCAACAAACAGCTGAACCAGGGAATGCTATTTGCGAATAATTAAATAGAGGAATTATAAACCGAGATGGCCCCATGGTAGATCATACTACGTGCAACACAACCGATGTGCACCCATCATTCACAGAATAAATAATTAATCACTGTCGCTACTACTATCATTACCATCCCGATCATCATCTGTACTACTCTCATCCTC
>JAJOHK020001933.1:0-11057 GCA_022457215.2 Leucocoprinus gongylophorus
AAAGAAATAGCTATAGAGTTTATCAAACAAAAGCATAATACTGATATAAGCAGAAGAGGATTTCTGATTGAAATGTTTACAGGAGAGCTGTTATATGAACCTTTCTTCATTATATTAACTTTACAAGAAGAGATAATTATTAGACCAACAAGGAAATTGGTCACATCATATGTAATTGGAGACCTAGTATTTTTGGATTGAAGTTTATAGAGATATGAATGTTAAAATAGGAGTATTGTTATAATTGATCTCTCATATCTTTAATGTGGCTATCTTATGAACTACAGATATTGAAGTTACTTCTTTATAACTCAATGATTGGCTGTACTACATGTTGTCTCAATCAGTACCACATGTAGTAGGCAAAACTTCTTTATGCTTTTTTCATATACTATAACTTGTTTACCTCATCTATATATAGTCTCTAGGTATATATAGCTGTAGATACACTCTTATATCCTTATACTTTACCACCTTTATCTCTTACTCCTACTCAAGTCTTTGTCTAAGTTGCAATCTGAGCTAAGCTTAAAGATTATAATAATGGTAAGAAATCAGCATTGACATTATTAGACTACTACCAAAATCAAATGGACAAGATACAATAGTGGTTATAGTGGATTGATTCATCAAGATGATTAGGCTTAAAGCAACAATGACAACAATACCATTAAAGAATGTTACCAAAATCTATAAGAATGAAATTTAGAAGTTACATAAAGTTCCACAGAAGATTCTTGGTAACAGAGTATCTCAGTTCACTTCAAAATTCATAAAAGATTTAACAATGATATTAGAGACAAAAAACATTGTCTACTGCATACCACTCTCAGACAAATAGTCAAATAGAATGAATAAACCAGAAAGTTGAGGTATTTCTACAACATTATGTAAAATATCAGTAGAATAACTAGACAGAATGGCTATTAGCTATGTAATTCTAGTACAATAACAAGAAACATGCAGTAATAGGATATACAACTATTCAAACTAAACTTTGGAAGACATTAATAGAAAAAAGACCTAACTATCAAGATGGAATTACTAAAGTTAAAAGAATTTCTAGAAAAACTACAGAAGAGTTGGAATAAAGTAAGAAGATCAATGGAAATGGAAAAAGAAGCCATGAAGAAGCAATTTGACAAAAAGAGATGGAATCTACAAGGTTTGAAGATAAGAGACAATATGTGGTTGGAAGCCAAAAATATCCAATCAAATTGACTCTTAAAGAAGCTGAACTAGAAAAGATATGAATTTTTTAAAATCTCAAAAAATAGTAGTTAAGGAGCATTTTAGCTAGAGTTATTAGAAGAATGAACGATTTATAATGTATTCAATGGAAACCTGCTAACATAATGCAAGAAGCCACAATTCAAAGAACAACACATGAATACAGCTCTACCACTAGATATTATTAACAAAGAAGAGGAATATAAAGTAGAAGAAGTTAGGAATCACAGAAAACAAGGGCATGGTACCCAATTCTTGGTACATTGGAAAGGATATGGGAATGAGTATGATGTTATGACTTAATGATCTTAGAGTTGATTAATGAATGGAACCTTGTATTAAAGTTAATATAAAAAAACTTGATAAAGAGCTTAGTACAGGATTGTCTACCTTGTATATCTCAGACTACTGGTCTATATACTACTTTAGCCTATCCTAAATAACCATATGTCTGTTATAACCTTAGCTTAGAGCTCAGGTTGCACTTAGGCAAAGACTTGAGAGTAGAAAGGGGATTGTGTTAATTGGTAAAGCATAAAGAATACAGAGGTATCTCTACACTATATATATATAGTAACTATGAAGAAACTGTTTAGTGTACATGAGGATGAAGTAAGGATAAGATGTCTACTACATGAGGTGCTGACTAAGACTATTGCAGCACAGCTGATCATGTTATCATTGCCCTTGATCCTAGTCTTCCTTGCATCCAGAAGGCATCAATTATAATAATATCTGCCTTAAGGCTACTATATGTATATCATTATTCTTTTCAGAATTTTCTACCATTTTTTATCATAGTATGTGATTATATGACAGTGTGACCTGTAACCTCCCACTGATCCCTAACTCTAGTTCTAAAAATAAAATAGACTGAAAGGAAAAGAAAAGAAGAAAAAAGAGAAGCAAATAAAATAGAGTCTAATCTTTGTGTTTCTAATAGTATCATCAAAATGAAGTAAACCAAAAACCTCTAAACCTAAATTTGTACAAGATGAAGTAATCAACCTGGAGAAAGCTATGGTACTAATGCAATTACCAACAAAAATGATGCCATTTTCTATCTACCACTAAACTATGAAATTCTTCAACCTAATAGAGAACAAAACAAGTAATATTAGAAAGAAATTGCTGTGGAATTTATAAAACAAAAACACAATAAAGCAAGGGTTTTTCATTGAAATGTATACTGGAGGTTTACCACACAAACCTTACTTTATTGTTCTAACATTACAAGGAGAGATTATTATAGAACCAACAAAGAAGATGGTTGCATTCTATGTAATTGGAGATTTAGTATTGATGGACTAGTTCATAGAAATATAAATGCTAAAACAGGAATATTGTTATGATCAATATCTCATGATATACAGGTGGTTGCTTTATAGACAACAGATATTAGAGTTACTTCTCTATGACTCAGTGATTGGCTGTACTATGTGTTAACAATATGTAGGATTAGTTAGTATTTCATATACTAGTAGAGGTATCCTCATATTTTCTGACTCATTTTCTTATTGCTAATATATGTATTTCTCATGGTCTTTAGTGTCAGAGTTGTAAGAAGGGAACTTAGTTCTTTTCTCATTTTTTCTCATGTTCTTTCTATTTTCTATTTTCTCTTTATATTTTTAGCACCTAGGGTTAGGGTTAGTAATAATATAGGTCACATGGCACAGAGAAGATTCTAGAAGGATAATGTTATACCACATACAGACCTCATGGCTAACACATGATCGTTTAGGGTAGGCTAGAAATAGCTAGCATAGACCATGAGAATTTGGTATATAAAAATAGACTATTCTGTACAGAGTTCTCTATCAAGTTCTCTTGTGTAAATCCTATACAAGGTTCTTCTTCTGAACAGTACTAAGGGCTTGAGTTGTAATACTAGAACTTGATTCCAATTGTTGGGACTACTCAACACCGAGCTCTCCCTACTCTCACTCTCTAACTTATTCTTAATTGAAGAGTAACTCTGCTGTTTAGTTAAGAAGATATAGCTGGACTCTAGGCTCAAGGGGTATATTAGTTAGATAGGGAAAGCCTAGCCATTTGCTTGTATCAAAGCCTACTGCTACACACCAAGTGTATTACCTTGTGTGAACATAGTTATTATTTCTTCATCTATCAGCCTTGTGCTACAAACCCACTTATAGTTTGTCTATACAGAGGAACAGTGGTTGTTCTTAAAACATCGCTTAGAGTAGAATGGTCTTCTTAGGCCAAAATAGTTACATTTTTCTTAAGATAGTAGTTGGTAGAACAAATAGTTAGTAAATGGTGCCAGATGGGACAAGAAGAGGGCCTACTAAACACCTACCAAGATTTCGAGTTCAGAATACAAGTCAAAAGCTGAATCTAACATAGGATCAGTTCTTTCGACTCAAAAACAATCATTACATATCCTACTACCTCTCACCACTACTACTATATGAAATGAGCCAACAACCTGACTACCCTACCATTATAAAGTGGTTGCAAGAACAAATCACTATATTATCCAAGCAAGTAGCAGCAAGGAGAGAAGGAGAAGCAACAAATCTGGAGGTAGCAAAGCTCCAGGTATTTGATGGGACCCCTTTGAAGGTCTTAGGATTTGTAACAGCATGTAAGCTATATAGAAAGATAAAAATAAGAGTGGTGCTAGTAGAAGAACAGATCTAATAGGTGCTATCTTATATGCAGGGAGGGATAGCAGATGTGTGAAAAGAGAATGTGTTTGAAGAGCTGGAGGCAGGGAAATTAGAATTTGAGATGGTAGGGAAATTTTTAGCAGAGATAAAGAAGGAGTTTGGAGAAGGAGAGGAAGAGTTGGTAAAGGCAGCAGAGTTGAAGAAGCTAGAGCAGAAGAGGAGAACAATAAAGGAATTTGTTCAAGAATTCAAAAGGGCAGTAAGAGGGAGTGGGTATGAGAGAAGGCTGCTGGTGAAAGAATTCAAGAGGGGAATGAATAGGGTGATAAGAAGGAAGCTAATAGAGGCTAAAAATCAACCCAGCTCCATTGAACAATGGTACAGAAGGGCAATAGCCCTTAATAGAAATTGGAGGGAGAGTAGATGAGAGAAGGAGAAATTGAAAGGTAAGAAAGAACAAGGAGGAGAAACTCTAAGACAGAAGCTAAGACAGATATTGCCATGACCCTTAGTGTAGCAGAGAAGACAAATGCCTTCTCAGCAAGCAATAACAAGGCCTGCTCCAATAGAGGGAGTAGAACAAACAAATGTGGTAATAGTGAGGAGACTAGGACAGAGAATGGAGGTGCCTCCTAGAAGAGACCCTTATACTATAGAGGTGGACAGGGGGAGAAACTGCTATGCCTGCAGGGGATTTGGGCACCTGGCCTTTCATTGTAGAGACTGGGAAAGTTCACAATAAATTTAGTGTACTAGCCACAGAAATAAATGCTAGTACTTTGAAAACAGAGGGAACTAAGAAAAAAGTAAGGAAGATAGAAGCAAGAACACTAAGAAAAGTTACAGTAAAAATCAGATTAGAAAGGATAGATACGTAGGAAGAGATAACTGTAGAAGCATTGTTAGATAGTGGAGTAACAGGACTAGTAATGAGCTCAGAGTTTGTTAGGAAGCAGGGGTTCAAGTTGAAAAGATTAGAAAGGCCAATGTATATAAGGAATGTGGATGGGTCATTGAATAAGGAAGAGCCTATAGAATATATGGTGGAAGTAAACATATACTATCAAGGTCATAGAGAGAGGACGGAGATCAATGTAATAGGGGGACAGAAGTGGACAGTAATTTTGAAGATGCCATGGTTAGCACACCACAACCCAGAAATAGATTGGAGAACAGGGAAAGTAAAAATGATGAGATGCCCAAAGGAGTGTGGAAAACAGTGGAGATCAGTGCAAGGAAAGTCAGGTTGGAAGAAACAGAAGGAGGAAGAAGTGAAAGAGAAAGCAGGAAGAAGCAGAAGAAAGGAAAGATAAAAGTGTTTGGGAAGAAACAATTGGAGAGAATGCTGATAAAGAAGGTATGGGACCATGCAATAAAAGTAAAAGAAGGATTTATGCTGCAAAAGGAAAAAGTATACCCATTGTCAAGAGAGGAAAGAGAGGAGGTTAGAGAGTTTATAAGAGAATAACTAAGGAAGGGATACATTCAGCTGTCAAAGTCACCACAGATAGCACCAGTGTTCTTTGTAGGGAAGAAAGATAGGAAGAAGCAGATGGTACAAGATTACCAGTATCTAAATGAGTAGATGATAAAAAATAACTATCTGCTTCTCCTGATATCAGATGTCCTGGAGAATATTGGGACAAAGAAGGTCTTCACAAAAATAGACCTTAGGTGGGAATACAATAATATGTGGATAAAAGAGACAAGTAGAAAGCAGCATTCACTACACCAGAGGGGTCTTTTGAACCAACAGTGATGTTTTTTGGGTTAACCAACTCACTAGCCATATTTCAAACAATGATGAACAAGTTGTTGAGAGACCTAATTAATACAGGTAAGGTGGCTATATTTATTGATGATGTGATAGTGGGAACAGAGACAGAGGAGGGATATGACGAGTTGATAGTAGAAGTAATAAAAAAGACTAGAAGCAAACAATCTGTTTGTGAAGCCAGAGAAGTGTAAATGGAAGGTGAGAGAAGTGGGGTTTTTAGGAGTAGTAATTGTTATGAGATACTTTGAACATGAACAATTTTTATTTTCTTTTTCTTTTATTTTCTGACTTTATAGGGATTTTGTTTTCTTTTTCTTTTCTTTTGGACAATAAAGAGGCATATGACACTGCAGTCACATTATATGTCATGTGATGTGATGTCATAGGCCTAGAAGATGGTGAAAGAATCTAGAAGATAATATTAGGGCACATATATACAACATGGTGATCTTGAGGTGAACATGAGGAAGGAGTATAGATATAAGAGTAGGGTTAATTATTAAGTAGCACAGACCATGAGGACTTTGTATAAATAGAACTCTAATTAAAAAGAAGCTCCTTGTTGAGTTCTCTTGTGAACTTCCCACATCATATCCACTTTGAGATTTACTCATTTGTGCTATTATTTGTCATTGTGATAAGTGGTTGCCACAACAGTAATAGGCCCAGAAGGAATTAAGATGGAGAAAGAGAAAGTAAAAGGAGTACTGGAGTGGCTAGCATCTAAGTGTGTCAAAGATGTTCAGAAGTTCCTGGAATTAGCAAATTACTATCACTGATTCATACAGGGCTTCACATTAATAGCAAGGCCATTACATGACATGGTAAAGAAAGATAGGAAGTGGGAGTGGACAGAAAGGCAGGAGAAAGCATTCAAGGAGTTGAAGAAGAGGTTTACATGAGAACCAGTGTTAGCTGCACCAGACCTAGATAAGAAGATGAGAATGAAAGTAGATATATCAGACTATGTGACAGGAGGAGTATTGTTAATGGAGGAGGAAGATGGACTATGGAGGCCAGTGGCATTCCTCTCAAAATTCTTGAACAAAACAGAAAGGAATTACGAGATACATAACAAGGAGATGCTGATGATAATAAGGGGATTGGAAAACTGGAGACATTTGCTGGAAGGCACATATTTCAAGTTCAAGATCTGGACAGATTACAAGAATTTGGAATACTTCATGAAGGCACAGAAGCTGAATTAGAGACAAGCTCAATGGGCTCTATATTTGTCAAGATTTGACTTCATACTAAAGCATATGCTAGAAACGAAAATGGGAAAAGTGGATGGGCTGAATAGGAGACTAGACTGGAAAGTAGGCATAGATAAAGACAACAAGGACCAAGTAGTTATAAAGGACAATTAGATTCATAATTTACAAGAAGTAGTAATAGAAGGACTGGAAGTAGAAATATTAGAAAAAATTAAAAAAGCTAGGAGTAAAGATAAAGATATAGTTAGGGTAGTAGAAGAGATAAAGAAGATAAAAGTAAAGAAGGTACAAGGAAGTGAGTGGAAGATTGAAGGAGAGTTAGTATTGAAGGAGGGGAAGGTATATATACCAAAGGATGAGGAGTTGAAAGTGGAAATAATCTGGTGGTATCATGATATACCAGCAGCAGGACATGAAGGACAATAGAAGACAGTGGAATTGGTTACCAGAAACTATTGGTGGCCAGGAGTAACAAAAGATGTAGGGAGATATGTGGAAGGATGTGATTTGTGTCAGCGAATGAAGAACAAGACAGAGGAAGTAGTAGGGAAGTTAAAGTTAGGAGAAGTTCTGGAAAAACCATAGATGCATATATTGGTAGACTTCATTACCAAGTTACCGATTGTAGCAAGGAAGGACGCAATCTTGGTAGTTTGTGATAGGCTATTAAAAATGACGTACTTTGTAGTAACTACAGAAGGAATGATGGCAGAAGGGTTAGTAAGACTTTTCAGAGATAACATGTAGAGACTGCATAGATTACCAGAAAGTATGGTATCAGACAGGGGACTGCAGTTTGCTGCGGGGTTGACCAAGGAGTTGAATAGAATGTTAGGCATTAAAACAAAATTATCAATAGCATTCCACTCTCAAACAGATAGACAAACAGAACACATAAACCAGAAGTTAGAACAGTATCTCTAGTTCTTTGTAAATCACAGGCAAAAGAATTGGCCAGAATAGTTAGCATCAGCTGAGTTTGCAGTAAATAATAAAGTTCATTCAACAACAAAGGTATCTCTATTCATGGCAAATTACGGTAGGGAATTGAGGATAGAAAGGGACATTAGAAGGAAAGAAAAGGTGGAAAAGGCAACAGAATTTGTGGAGAAATTAAAAAGGGTACAGGAAGAAGTGGGGGCAGTATTGAAGAGAATGCAGGAAGAAATGAAGATATATGCAGACCAAAACAGAAAGAAGATAGAGGAATAGAAGAAAGAGGACAGAGTAATGCTAATATCACAAATAAGATACTCACTGGTTGTGATACTTGAACTTAATGGTGGTTCAGAGGTTCAGTATAAGGATATGATGATGATAGATGATGGAAAGTATCAATAAGAATAATTGATGTTGTTAAGTCTGAGGTCTAGCCCTCAGACACAGAGATATATATACAAAAGAGTGATGGTCCATGTGCAAGCTGTTACCATCACATGATCAAAACTCATACCTGATGGGAGCTGTCATCTGTCATAGCAGCTGTCAGGCTAATTTTAGAAGGTAACTAATTATGTCACTACATTGATATGCTTGTATCTTTACCAATACTTATTGCTTTGAGACATATCATATACCATTGGAAACGAATTGATGAGCACTTTCCAACATAAGTTCAATCATGTGAATCTGTTCAGCTATTCTTGAGATATTAGCAGACAAAGCTTTTACAGCTATTGATGGCCTGATATCTCAGTCATTTGTTGTCACTTTTGTGCATTCTACACATATGCAAATAGCCCTCATTTAGGGCTTTCCAGCACAACTTAGTTTGTGAAAATCAGTTCACTAGTTGTAGAGATACAAGCTGAATGAAGTTTGTGACAGCTAAGTACAAAAGACTTAGTATTTAAAGAGAGACTGGTATGCAAATTGGTAAAGAGATATGTGGGGCCATATGAAGTAGAAGAAGTAGTATCATCAAATGTGGTAAAACTATGACTATCAAGCTCAATGAGAATTCATCCAGTAGTCAATGTAAGCCAAGTAGTGCAATATAGAGAGCAGATAAAAGGGCAGAAAAGGGAAGAAGGAAAACCAGTGGAAGTCAAAGGAGTGGAGGAATGGGAGGTGGAAAGAATTTTGAATAAAAAGAAAATAAAAGGGGTGGAGAAGTATCTAGTATGATGGAAGGGGTTCACAGCAGAAGGTGACACATGGGAAAGGGAGGAAGACCTGAAAAATGCAAAGGAGTTGGTGGATGAGTTTGAGGAAAGAATTAGCACAGAAATAAGAAAGCAGGAGAAAGTAAATCAGAAACAAAAAAGAGGATTGGATCAAAGAGCAGAAGAGTTCAAAAGGATGGAGTTACCAGGGAGGTATACAGCAAAAATACTGTATGGGTGAGATGACAGAAAATTTGAGACAGAATACCTAAGAAAGTTAGAAAGAAATTGGCAAAGGTGGAAGTCAGTTTCTCTAGAGGAAAAACCTTGAAGAGGGGGTAATGTCAGAGTTGCAAGAAGGGGACTTAGTTCTTTTCTCATTTTTTCTTATGTTCTTCCTATTTTTAGCACCTAAGGTTAGGGTTAGTAATAATATAGGTCACATGGTACAGAGAAGATTCTAGAAGGATAATGTCATACTACATATAGACTTCATGGCCAACACATGGTCATTTAGGGTAGGCTAGAAATAGCTAGCATAGACTATGAGGATTTGGTATATAAAGGTAGACTATTCTATACAGAGTTCTCCATTGAGTTCTCTTGTGTAAACTCTATATAAGGTTCTTCTTCTGTCTAGCACTAAGGGCTTGAGTTATAATATTTAGATATATATAGCTGTAGATACTATCCTGTATCCTTATGCTTTACCAATTGATTATCTTCCCTGTCTCTACTCAAGTCTTTGTTTGAGTTACAACCTGAGCCAAGCTTAAGGTTGTAACATAGATACTGTTATGGTCTTAAGCTCAAAAGGTTAAGCAAAAGAACAACTCTTGTATTGAGTAACACAAGAGAACTCAATAGAGAACTCTTCTACAAACTAGTCTTTCTTATATAGTCCTACAGATGGTCCATGCTAACTACTGTGTACCCTACCCTCAACATGTGGTGTCCATGTTGTATGATATCATTTGTTCTCGAATCTTCTACTAAATTCTCCCAAGTTTTGTAATTTGTCTTGTGACTACATCATCAGGTGACTGATGTGACAACGTGACCGATCAACCCTAACCCTAGTTGTTCTAAAAATAGAAAATGAAAATAAAAGAAAAGGGAAGTTTAATTAAGTCAGTCATATATTATCTGAGAACATAGAAGTTGGAGTTGAAATAATCTTAGGCTTCAACTTATATGTTGCATCTCTACAAGTCATATAGATTATATATTTTGAAAGAGAACTTGGTGAACTTTTTAGTAGATTGGGACCATCAGAGAATGACAAGGTATGTTGTTGCTAACACTGGAAGAGAATGTCAGTTTTGGTTAATTTTCAAGATAAAGCTAATATAGTGTAAACTACTAGTTTATATACTAGATATACTACCCAGGGTAGTTATCTGAAATAGAACTGCTAAGTAAGTTACCCTAGATCCTAGTGATCTTCAGATGTCATGGATGTAAGTCTATAGAGTTAGCAAGAGTTTAGCAAGAATGTTTGAGGTAGAATGGAGAGGTTGATCTACTCTGAAAGAGGTTAGAGAGTGCAGATAAGGAGAGAAACATTATCTATAGATTGGAGTAGATGTGACTGGAATAGAATGTGACACTAGCTTAACTTTGTCATATGGTCATAATTTAGAAAGAGAATGTTTCAGATATGAACTGAGATAAGTATGATATTCAAGTTGATTATCAAACTAAGGAACTATACATGATAGCTGTAGTTTTTAAATACAGAAAGAGACATTCTAATAATAATATACTATATATATTCTAGGTTTGTTAGATACCATGAGAGTTGTTAATCAGAACTTCATATGATTTGTTGTAGAATGGATAAACTCTTGTCCATGAATTGATAGGTGATTAGAATAGGGTACAATCCATTCTGAAAGAGGATAAGTGAGTATGAATAAGACTAGTGTTATTTAAATATAGTCAGGTTAGTATGTGACAGTATTTCCTTCTAAAAGCTAAGTTTTAAGACTTTAGTTATTTATATATAAGAGTGTATAGAGATTTTTTAGTAAGAAATGAAGAAATAGAAAAACAAATATAATTGAAATTAAGTCTGAGAGAAGAAAAAGTT
>JAJOHK020001934.1:0-11053 GCA_022457215.2 Leucocoprinus gongylophorus
GTTACAGATAAGATTTCTGACCAGTCTTAAGTGTTTTCCATATTTGTATATACTTATATACAAATCAAGTTTCCATGTTTCATTACCTAGTGACTTGTTACTTAGACTTCAGATTATCTTATTATCTGGAGATTATTATTATGACTTAAGCCAAAGTATTTAGTAAAAGAAGAATCTTGTATAAGATTTATACAAGAGAACTTAATAGAGTTCCTGATACAAGTTGTCTACCTTATATAGTCTGTGTTTGACTATATCTGACCTACTCTAAAGACTATATATAATTCTTAAGATCAATATATAATAAACATATTGTATAATCTCACTTATTTCAGAATCTTCTATATTCTTTTTTATATTATATAATAATGTGACTGTGACATGTGTAATATCACATCACTATTCCTTAACTAAGTTTTAATAAAAAAAATTAGAAATAGAAAAATAAGTGAAAATGAAAATGAAATTTTTAATCTGATAATTAAATTTTAGTGGCTTGTAAATCTTAGTAATATACTTTTTCTCTTAACATCTCTACACTTTAACTTTATCTGAAATTATAGTTATATAACAAGTAGTTAGTATAATATATAAGTTAAGTGCCAAGATTATTATTTACATTTAGTTACAAGTTTCTGTGAATAAGTACTTAGCTTGATCTGCACCCTAAATATCATAAATTTATCCTTATAGATAATCATTTTGCTCCCAGATAAGTACTCAACTTGATCCAATCCTTTTTGTACAACTAATCATAAATATCTACTTAAAGTAAGAATTATACTTAATATGAAGCTAAACAAGTATATTAATGTAGAAACTGTTAATATAACTAGATATAGTCTATAGAATCATATAGAGTTTACAATAACAGAATGAGCTACTCTTAATACTTAGATAGTTTATAATAATCAAGTAAAACATTAGACAAAACATGCTAATCTAATCTCAAAATTATACTAAATAGTTAGAAACTCAAATAAAATGATCTAGAAGAATAACTGGATTGGTAAAGGCTTATTGAATAATAATCAAAGAGATAAGATTATATTTATCTCAGAGATAGTATCTAAAGGAGTTTTGAAGTTAAGGTAGTAATGTTAACTTAACAAACTCCATGAGGTTAACAGTAGTGTTTGAGACTTGTGGTCAGAGATATCAGATATAGTTCACACCTTATTATCCAAGATTCAGAAAAGACATCTTAGAAGTCCAGGACTAAGTATTTTTTATGTTTTCTGAGAATACAGATGTTAGAGTTATGAATATTAGACTTTATTTTATTTTGTTCTCTTTCTCATTTTTATTTTTATTTCAATTTATTTTCAATTCTCTATTTTAAAAACTAAGGTTGTGGTTTGGTGTGATCTTATATGTCATGGTCATACTGTCACATGATCACATGTTATAATGGAAAACAGTAGAAGGTTTTGGAAAGAATGATATTATACAATATGCTATACATATGTTAATCTTAAGGAAAATACTTAGTCATTTAGGATAGGCTAAAGTAGTAGAGTATAGACTAGGAGTCTTAAATATATAAGGTAGATGATCCTATACAGAGTTTTCTATTAAGTTCTCTTGTATAAATCCTATATAAGATTCCTTTTCTTGATCCACTCTAAGATCTTGAGATCATAACATTAGAACTTGATACTCTTTCCAGAGACTGTTCAATATAGGACCCTCTCAATACTCTTATTCTTTTATCATTCTCAACCAAGGGACAATACTATCTTTTAGGCAAAAAGAATTGCTGGGCCCTAGACATAAGTGGTATACTAGTTAGACAGAGGAAGTTTAGCTGTTTGTTTGTATTAAAGCCTACTGGTATATTTCAAACATATTACCTTTTGTGGATGTATTTGGTACAAACTTCTATTATCAGCTCTATGCTATAGGTTTACTTATGATCTGTCTATGCAAGAAAACAGCAGGTGTTCTTAAGACCTTGTTTAGAATAGAACAGTCTTCTTAAACCAAAATAAGTTACCTCTTCTTTAAAGCAGTAGTAGAAGTAATCAGTAGACAGTGCAAGGTAGGACAGGAAAAAGGCCTACTAGCACTTACAAAGATTGCTTTAAGTTCTGAGTATGAGTTAGAAAGTGAGGTTAGTACCAACTCCTCTTCTTTACCACTATATACCTCATCTCTTTCCACACCACCACCACTATCATCATCATCATCACCAGTTTCACCCTCTCCTTTCTACAACATGAGCTGTCATGACATAAATTTACAGATAATTATTAGACAGTAGCAGGAGCAGCTTGGAGCATTATAGATACAGCTTCAGATTCTTTAGAAAAGAGAAATGGGAGAAGGAGGAGCAAGTATAGAAGTAGCTAAGCTATAAACATTTGATGGGACTTCAAACTAGGTTTTGGGTTTTATTATGATATACAAGTTATATCTAAATATAAAGATAAGAGGGACAGTAGTTGAAGAACAAATCTAGTAGATTTTATCATATGTGCAAGGAGGATTTGCAGATGTATAGAAGAAGAATATTTTAAAAGATCTAGAGGGGGGATCATTAGAATATGAAACAGCAGGAGAATTTTCGGTAGATATAAAGAAAGAGTTTGGAGGAGAAGATAAAGAAACAGTTAAAGTAGCAGAACTAAAAATAATAGAGCAGGGAGGAAAAACAATGGAGAAGTTTATTCAGAAATTCAGGAGAGTAGTGACAGGAAGTGAGTATGAGAGAAAGCTACTAGTGGAAGAGTTTAAGAGAGGAATAAATAGAACTATATACCAAAAACTGATGAAGTCAGAATGGCAGCCTATTTCAATTGAATAATAGTATGAGAGAGCAATTACTTTGTATAGAAATTAGAGGGAAAGCAGGAGAAAAGAAGAAAGAATAAGGGAGTGAAGAGAGCAGAGGCTACAGTGTTATGACTTAAGAACCTTAGAGGTAGTCAAGAAGAGGAACCTTGTATAAGGTTTACACAAGAAAACTCAATAAAGGACTCTGTGCAGGATTGTCTATCTTATATACTAAAATATTATGGTCCATGCAACTACTACTTGAGCCTACCCTAAATAACCATGTGTTTGCCTTAAGGTTAATATATATTATATATGTGGTATAACATTATCTCTCTAGAACCTTTTATGTCCTTTTTTTGCCACTATATAACTTGTGACTATTACTGTGATTGTGTCATGTGACCTGTGACCATTACATCATGCCAAATCCTATCCCTAGTTCCCAGAGTAAAAACTAAAAGAGAGAAAAGAAAAGAAAAATAAAAAGAGAATTAAAAGAAACTTGGATCTAAACTTTGTAAGTTTGACATTATCCTCTCTTCAAAGTTCCTACTCCTGGAAAAACTTGTTAGTTCATCTTCCCATGTTTTCTTCCCCTTCCACTTCTGCCAATTTCTTTCCAACTTCCTTAAATATTCATTCTTAAACTTTCCATTGTCCCATTTATATAACATCTTCACTATATATTTCCCTGGCAACTCCCCCCTTCTAAAGTCCTTTTCTTCTGCTAAGTCCACCTTCTCCCATCTCCTTACTTCTGTATTTATCCTCCCTTTAAACTCTGCTACTAATTTTTTTGTATTTTCCAAATTCTCTTTCTTCTTCTAACTGTCATGTTCTACTATAAATCTCTTCCATCATACCAAGTACTTCACTACTCCCCTTACTTTCCTCTTGTTTAAGATTTTTCCTATCTCTCATTCTTTGACTCCCTTTACTTCCACTGGTTTAACTTCCTCTTTTTTTTGTTCTCCCACTTGATCCTTGTATCACACCACTTGACTAATATTTACTACTAGGTGAATTCTCATTGAAGTTGGCAGTTGTAATTTGATTGTATTGGTAGAAAATACTTCATCAATGATATATGGACTAATATATTGATTCACTAATTTCTTTGCTAGTCTTTTCTTGAATACCAAGTCTTTCATACTCAGTATTATTCTATTTCTAATCTTCCATATTTCTGCTTCCCTCCTTCCCCTATCTGCTTGTCTCTTCATCTCTTCCTGTGCCCTGACCAATGCTGCCTTTGCCTCTTCTTGTACTTTTCTTATTCTTTCTACAAACTCTATTGCCTTCTCCATCTTTCCTTTTCTCCTCAAGTCAACTTCCATTCTCAATTCTCTACCATAGTTTGCCATGAATGGCAACAATTTAGTTGTTGAATGTGCCTTATTATTAATTGTGAACTCTGCTAATGCTAACTATTATGGCTAATTCTTTTGCCTATAGTCTACAAAGAATCTCAGATACTGTTCCAGTTCCTGGTTCATTTTCTCCATCTACCCATCTGTTTGTGGATAGAATGATGTTAACAGCTTTGTTTTGATCTCTAACATACCATTTAACTCCTTTGTTATCTCTGCTGCAAACTACAGTTCTCTATTCAACACAATGCTTTCTAGTAACCCATACAACTTTCATACATTGTTTCTAAACAGTCTTGCTAATCCTTTCACTGACATCTCTTCTGTTGTTGCTACAAAATGTGTTATCTTGAATAACCTATCACAAACTACTAGGATTGCATCTTTTCTAGCTACCAGTGGTAACTTAGTAATAAAGTCTACCATCAGATGTGTCTATGGTTTTTCTAGAACTTCACTCAACTTCAACTTTCCTGCTGGTACTTCCATTCTATTCTTCATCCTCTGACACATATCACATTCCTCTACATATTTTCCAATATTTCTCATTATTTCTGGCCACCAATAATTTCTTGTTACCAACTCCATCATCTTTCACTTTCCTTCATGTTCCACTACTGGTGTATCATGATGCAACTGAATTATTTCTACTTTCAACTCTTTGTCCTTAGATATATACATCTTTCCCTCCTTTAATACCAAATCTCCCTCTATCTGCTATTCTTCTTCTCTTACTACTTTCACTCCTGTCTTCTTTATCTCTTCTACTACTCTAACTACTTCTTTGTCCTTACTCCTAGCTTTTTTTATTTTTTTTACTATGTCTACTTCAGGTCCTTCTATTACTACTTTATGTAAACTACATAGCCAACAGTCTTTAATAAATATTTGATTGTCATTGTCTTTTTCTACTCCTACTTTCTAGTCTAGTCTTCTACTAAGTTCATCTGCCTTCCCCATTTTTGTGCCTGGAACATGCTTTAAAGTGAAATCAAATCTAGACAAATATAGAGTCCAGCAAGCCTGTCTTCTATTCAATTTCTATGCTTTCATAAAATATTCCAAGTTTTTGTGATCTGTCCAAACTTCAAATTTATACTTGATGCCTTCTAACAAATGCCTCCAATTTTCTAATTCTCTTATCACTGCTAGTATTTCTTTATCATGAATCTTATAATTCCTCTCAGTCTCATTTAGAGATTTTGAGAGAAAGGCCACCAGTTACTACTTCCTATCTTCACACTCCATGAATAGCACTTCTCCTATAGCATAATCTGATGCACCTACTTCCATTCTCATTTTTTTATCTAGATTTGGTGCTGTTAACACCAGTTCCTTTCTAAAATTTTCTTTTGGCTTCTTAAATGCCTTCTCCTGCTTCTCTATTCAATCCCACTTCTAATCCTTCTTAACCATGTTATATAATGATCTGGCTATGGTTGCAAAATCCTTGATGAATTGATGATAGTAGTTTGCTAATCCTAAGAATTTTTGTACATACTTAACTTCTTTTGGAGTTGGCCAGTCCAACACATCCTTTATCTTCTCCTCCTTTATCTTGATCCTCTCAGGCCCTATTACTACTCCTAAAAACCTTACTTTCTTTATCTTCCATTTACACTTTTCTGGCTTTACATATAAGTTGTTTTCTGCCAATTGCTTCACTACTTCTTCTACCAACTCATCATGTCCCTCTTCTGCTTTTGTTCTGATAATTACATCATCAATAAAACTTGCCACTTTTCCAGTGTTGATGAAGTCTTGTAAAATCTCATTCATCATGGTCTAGAACATTGCAGGTAAGCTTGTCAAACCAAAAAACATTACTGTTGGCTTGAATGATCCTTCTGGGATTGTGAACACTGCCTTTCACTCATCTTCTTTCTTTATCTGTACATTATTGTAACCCCATCACAAGTCTATCTTGGTAAAGATCCTTTTTATACTTATATTTTCTACTATATCCATAATTAAAGATAAAAGATAACTATTCTTGATAGTCTATTCATTTAGATACCTATAGTCCTGCACCATCCTCTTCTTACCATCCTTCTTTTCTACAAAAAACACTAGTGCTATCTGAGGCAACTTTGAAGATCTGATATACCCTTTCTTCAGTTATTCTGAAATAAATTCATGCACCTCTTCTCTCTCTTCTCTTAACAATGGATACATCTTCCCTTTCCTTGGTACAAATCCCTCCTTCATTTCAATAGCATGATTTCATAGTTTTCTGGTGGGTATCTGCTCACTAGCCTTTTCCCCAAAGACCTGGATTCACTTATGGAAGCATTCTGGTACTAATATTTTTATCTTCTTTTCTGATCTTGCTACTGCTTCCTCTTCATCCCATATTTTTCATTCTTCTATCACTTTCTTTACTTCCATTATTCTCTTCTTTTTCTTCTGATCCTTCTCTTCTTGTTTTCTTCCTGCTTTTTGTTTTCTCTCCTTTTCCTTCTGCTTCTACCATCCCAACTTTCCCTACTTTGGTCTCCACTGCTTTCCACACTCCTCTGGGCATCTCATCATCTTAACTTCTCCAGTTCTCCAGTCAATTTCAGGGTTGTGGCATGTAAGCCATGGCATTTCTAAGATTATGTTCTACTTCTGTCTTCTTCTGATTACATCAATCTCTGTTCTCTCCCTATAACACTGGTAATAAATATTGACTTCTACTGTATTTTCTATTGGTCCCTCCTTGTTAAATGTTCCATTCACATTCCTTACATATATTGGGTTTTCTATTTTTTTCAACTTGAACCTCTGCTTTCTTGTAAATTTAGAGTTTATTACCAGTTCTGTTGCTCCACTATCCAGTAGTGCTTCTACTGTTACTTCTTCCTGTGTATCAATTCTTTCTAGCCTAATTTTCACTGTGACTTCTCTTAGCAGGTCTCCATTATATAGATTGCAACAGGATATATTATCTACTACTCTACTGAGCACTGAAAATATGTTATTGTTGAGATCTAATTAAGGACTATTAGATCTCCCTCTCCTTTTAAATTGCTCTGTTCATTGCTATGAGTGTCCTCATATTCCATCCTTCTTCCTTGGCCCATAATTTGTTTCCTACAATTCTATACTAGATAGCCAAATCCTCCATAACTATAACAATTCCTCTCTCTATCCACTTTTATGGTATATGGGTTGCATTATACAGACCCTACCCCCTGATTAGGGTACATCATTACTATATTTATCCTTTCTACTCCTTCTATTGGGGTAGGCCCTGCCAGCACTCATTGTTGAGGAATCTTCTATCTTTTTTGCCAAACTTGGGGCCATGGTAATTGTTGCTCTTGTACCTTAACATTATCTAATCTTGGTACTAGTGCTCCATTTTCTCTCTGCCCTTCAGCTTCTCCTTCTCTCTCCTGCTCTCCCTCCAGTTCCTATCTAATACAGTTGTCTTATCATACTATTGCTCAATTGAGCTTGGTTGCTGTTCTGACTCTATGAGCCTTTGGTGTATAGTAGCATTGATATCCTTCTTAAACTCTTCTACCAACAGTCTACTCTTGTATCTACTTCTTCTTGCTACTCTTCTAAATTTTTGCACAAACTCTTCTATTGTTTTTCCTTCCTGCTCCAATTTCTTCAACTCTGCTACTTTCACTAATTCTTTATCTCCTCCCCTGAATTCTTTCCTTATATCTGCTAAAAATTTCCTAACATTCTCATATTCCAACATCCCTTTCTTCAATTCTTTCAATGTATTTTCCTTCCATACATCTGCCAATCCTTCTTGTATATATGATAACATCTATTGAATGTGCTCCTCTACTATTGCCTCCTACATCTTTATTCTTATGTATAATCTACATGCTGTTACAAAATCTATGACCTTAGATAAGGCTCCATCAGATATTGGTGGCCTTGCTACCTCTATCCTTGCTCCTCCTTCACTTTCTCTTGCATAAAGGGTCTAGAGCTGTATCTACAGTGCTGCAAGCTGCTTCTGTTGTTGTTGAATGATTTGCTTGTAGTTGATGGAGCTATATTGACTTATATTGTAAAGAGGAGGAGATAAGATTGGTGATAGTGATGATGATGGTGGTGGTATGAGTGGGGATAATGTGTATAAGAGTAGTGGAATAAAAGTCATGCTATCCTTGTTCTTCAATTTGTATTCAGAACTTGATGTAATCTCTGTAAGTACTAGCAGGCTCTTTTTTTTCCCCATCTTGCACTGTCTACTGACTACCTAAACTACTGACCATTGTTTCTTGGAATTGTAAATGATTTTGACCTAAGAAGGTTGTTTTACTCTAGACAAGGTTTTAGGAACTCTTGCTATTCTCTTGTGTAGACAGATTACAAGTGAACTTGTAGCATAGATCTAATAAAAGAAGAAGGTATATAATATGTTTATAAAGGGTGATACATCTAGAATACACCAGTGGGCTTTGGTATACACAAATAGCCAAGCTTTGCCTACTTAGCTAGTATACCCCTTAAGCCTAGGATCTAGCTATATCTTCTTGACTAAAAGATAGTGTTGCCTTTTGGTTAAGGATGGTAAGGGAGTAAGAGAGGGTTTTGTATTGGACAGTCTTAAGAAAGGAAATTGAATTCTAATATTACAACTTAAAAATCTTAAGGATAGTCAAGAAGAGAAATCTTGTATAAGGTTTATATAAGAAAACTCAATAAAAGACTCTGTGCAAGATTGTCTATCTTATATACTAAAATATTATGGTCCATACAACTACTACTTTAGCCTACCCTAAATAACTATGTGTTTGCCTTAAGATTAATATATATTACATATATGGTATAACATTATCTCTCCAGAACCTTTTATGTCCTTTTTTTGCCACTATATAACTTGTGACTATTACTGTGACTGTGTCATGTGACCTGTGACCATTACATCATGCCAAATCCTATCCCTAGTTCCCAGAGTAAAAACTAAAAGAGAGAAAAGAAAAGGAAAATAAAAAGAGAATTAAAAGAAACTTGGGTCCAAACTCTGTAAGCCTGACATACAGACTCCAAGGCAGAATACAATAGAGGTATAATGGCAACAGATGCCATAGCCCCAAATTTGGCCAAGGAGACAAGAGACTCCTTAATAACAGATACTAATAGGGCCTACTCTAATAAAGGGAATAGAAAGAACAAATGCAGTAATGGTATGTTCCAATCAAAAGATAGGATTTGCATAGTGTAATCTGTACACTGAATATAAACAGGAGGAGAAATTACTATAGTTGTGGAGGATTTAGCCATCTAACATAAAATTATAGAAGACAAATCATGGACCAAGAGAGAAGAATAGAGTATAAGAATAATAGGAATAATGAAAATAATTTAAATAGAGAAGAAGATCTAATAGTCCTTGATTAGATCTCAATAATAGTAACAGATTTGTAATGCTCAGTAGAGTAGTGGATAATATATTTTGCTGCAATTTGAACAATGGAAACATATTAAGAGAAGTAATAGTGAAAATAGGATTAGAAAGAATTGACACATTGAAAGGAGTTATAGTGGAGACATTGTTGGACAGTGAAGTAACAGAATTGGTTATGAGTTCTGAATTTGCAAGGAAGTAGGGATTCAAGTTGAAGAAAATAGAAAGACCCATATACATAAGAAATGTAGATAGATCCTTTAACAAGAAAGGACCAATTGAACATACAATAGAAGTAAACATATATTATTAGGAGTATAGAAAAAGAACTGAGATCGATATAATCAGAGGGCAGAAATGGAGTGTAATTTTAGGAATGCTGTGGCTTGCTCATCACAATCCTGAGATTGATTGGAGAACAGGGAAAGTAAAGATAACAAGATGTCCAGAGGAGTATAGGAAGTAGTAGAGACTAAAGCAGAAAAAGTCAAGATGGCAAAAACAAAAGGAAGAAGAAAAGAGAAGAAAAGAGAAAGAAGCAAGAAGAGAAGGAACAGAAAAAGAAGGAAAAGGTGGTGGATGTAAAGAGAATAGCAGAAGAATAGAAAATATGGGATGAAGAAGAAGCAGCAGCAAAGTCAGAATAAAAGGTGAAAAAGTTAGTACTAGAATATTTCTACAAGTAGATCTATATCTTTGGCAAGAAGGCCAGTGAAAGGAGCCTACAAGGAAGTTATAGGATCATGCCATTGATACAAAGAAGAGATTTATGCCAAGGAAGGGGAAAGTGTATCTATATCAAGAAAGGAGAGAAAAGAGGTGTGTGAGTTTATATCAGAACAATTGAGGAAAGGATATATTAGACCTTCAAAGTTGCCTCAAATGGCACTAGTGTTTTTTGTAGGGAAAAAGGATAGAAAGAATTGTATGGTATAGAACTGTAGGTATCTTAATGAATAGACTATTAAAAATAATTATCCTTTGCCTTTAATTTTGGATATTGTAAAGAACATAGGTACTAAGAAAGTATTTACAAAAATGGACCTGAGATAAGAATATAATAATGTACAAATAAAGGAGAGAGATAAGTGGAAGATAGTGTTCACTATTCCAGAAAGGTCATTCAAGCCAACTGTAATATTCTTTGGACTTACAAACTTACCAGCAACATTTTAAACTATGATGAATGAAATCCTACAAAATCTCATCAAAACTGGGAAGGTGGTAAGCTTTATAGATAATATAATAATAAGAATAGAGATGGAAGAAGAGTATGAGGAGATAGTAGGAGAAGTAGTGAAAATGTTGGTGGAAAATGACCTATATGTAAAACCAGAGGAATGTAAGTGGAAGGTGAAGAAAGCAGGGTTCTTAGAAGTAGTAATTAGACCTGAGAGGATTAAAATAGAAGAAGAGAAGGTGAAAGGAGTATTGGACTGGCCAATTCTGAAAGAAGTTAAAGATATACAGAGGTTTTTGGGACTTGCCAACTATTATTGGCAGTTCATCAATGATTTCACAGTAATAGCCAGATCTTTGTATG
>JAJOHK020001935.1:0-11049 GCA_022457215.2 Leucocoprinus gongylophorus
CATGAGAGTACAACGAGGAGAAAATGAGGACTAGGTTAGGTTGCAGTGCCTACCACATGAGGCGCTGACTGAGACTACTTCAGCGCAGCCAATCATTGTCATCATACCCTTTACCCATGTCCATGTTGACTCCAGGAGGTATCGATCATAACAAAACTGTTGGTTATCTGAATAAACATTAATAATAAAGCACATAGTACCATAATTGAAGAAGGAAATGAGATTTATATCTTTATGTTCAAAATAAAAAACATAGCTTTATCAACCTAATATTGATGTACATAAGAACTTTTGTGTTATGAATTAAGACTTTAAGTAAGGTCAAAAGAGAACTCAATGGAGTTCCAGTTACAAAGTATCTATCTTATATACATTTGGTTCATAGTTTATACTATACTAATCTAGCCTATCTTAAAAGAGCATATTACAAATAAGATACTCACTGGTTGTGATATTTGAACTGAATAGTGTTCCAGGGGTTCAGTATAAGAATGTGATGATGATAGATGATGGAAAGTATCAACAAGAATAATTGATGTTGTTAAGTCTAAGATCTAGTCCTTAGATATAGAGGTATATATATAAAAGAGTGATAATCTGTGCACAAGCTGTTGCCATCACATGATACAAACTCATACCTGATGGGAGCTGTTATCTGTTATAGCAGCTGTCAGGCTAATTTTAGAAGGTAACTAATTATGTCACTATATTGATATGCTTGTATCTCTACCAGTACTTATTGCTTTGAGATGCATCATATATTGTTGGAAACAAATTGATGAGCACTTTCCAATACAAGTTTGATCATGCAAATCTGTTCAGCCGTTCATGAGATATTAGCAGACAAAGCTTTTACCGCTACTGATGGCCTGATATCTCAGTCATTTGTTGTCACTTTTATATATCCTATATATGGACAGATAGCCCTCATTTGGGGCTTTCCAGTGCAACTTAGTTTGTAAAAATAAGTTCACTGGTTGTAGAGATACAAGCTGAATGAAGTTTGTGACAGAGCATATGTAGTATATGCTATTGATATATGGTATAATGTTATCACTTCCAGATCTTTCTATGTCCTTTTGTATACCACATGATTATGTGACTGTTGTCAAGGTCACAGAAAGTGAACTTTGTTTCTTTTTATTTTCTTTCTCATTTTTATTTTATTTTCCATTTATTTTTCATCTTTTCTATTTTTAGAACTCTGGGGTTAGGGTTAGAAGTGATCAGTCACATCAGTCACATCTGATGGTGTAGTCACAACATTAATCACAGGACTAAGAAGAAGGAAGTAGAAGGTTCTAGAACAAAATAATGTTATATAATATGGAAACCACATGTTGGCCTCATGCTTTACACATGGTCATTTAGGGTAGGGTGCACAGTAGCTAGCACAGACCATCTGTAGGAGTATATAAGGTAGACTAGTTTATAAAGAGCTCTCTATCAAGTTCTCTTGTGTTTTTCTAATACAAGAGTTGTTCTTATATCCAACTCTAAGGATTAAGATCATAACAACTGTGACTGATATGTAACAATTTGTGATATCATGTTACTACTAGCCCTAAGTTCAAATATAAAAGAAATGAAAATGAAAAATGAAAATAATTTAAGTCTATTGTCTTCAATTCCAATATCTTGGATGTTTTTTATTACTATATGAATATCTTGCAAACATGGTTTACAAAGAATAATTGGAAGCTTCTATAATATCCTCTCCTTCAGATATAAAGCTTGAAATAATACAAATAATCAACCAGAGAGGTTCTTGCATAAATAGAATTTTATTATTTTTATTATTTTTCAAGATAGTGTTAATGAGAAGTCTGTTCTTGTTAATGTTCTGTAAAAATATTTTTTAGGATTTTTAAAATCATTATCTTGCCCTATTCACAGATAAGCAAATCAAATTGGCTCTGATTTCTCAGAACTCTTACACCTTCTTGCTGTACCACTTCCTATTGAATCTGTGTTTCCAGAATGGACAGATATTGCTGTTGGTCTAATTTTTGCCTTTGTAGTTGATACATTTGAAAGTGTAGTGTATAGTTTCCCTTTCTTTGTTTCAAGTCTTAAAAGATTCATCTTGAAGTTTGTTTTGCAACATCATGTTGTGGCAACTACTAGTCACAAAGACTAATAATCACACAAGGCAGCAAATCTCTCAGTAGGATATCAAGTGGGAATCACAAAAGAACTCAACAAGGAGTCTCTGCTGAATTGCTACTCTATTTATATAAATTACACATGGTCTGTTCTACTTAATAATTACCCTACCCTAAAGTCCATGTATTGTCTATAGGTATATCATGTGTATACCATAAGGTAGCCATGTAGTTAATATGCTCTTTGATATCATCTATCTGGTCCACTCTAGCCTACTCTAGGCCTATGACCTCACATCATGTGACATGTCATGTGATCACAGTCACATGCCTCTTCATCATCAATAAAAAGAAAAAGAAATTCAAAAAGAAAAGAAATATAAAACCAAGAAAAATAAATAAAAGAAAAAGAAAAATGTTAGTTCTCACATGCATCATAACATATCATGCCATTTCTCAGACTATTACACTTTTGGTATTTTGATCTATGCATGCAACACATGTATGTAGTGTAACCTCATTTCTAGTAGTTCTTGTATTAAGGAACATCTAGGTTCATATTCATATCTTTTATTATAGTGATGTGTTGATCTATATTGAAACTTTTATTAATAAGATATTTGGCTTTAGTACTATTCTGTAAGTTCTATATATTGACCTAGACAACTGCCATATCAGATTTGGGTGATGTCTTAATAACTTGAGGGCAAGAAGCTAGATGTTATAGAATACTTTAGACATGAACAATTTTTATTTTCTTTTTCTTTTATTTTCTAACTTTATAGGAATTTTGTTTTCTTTTTCTTTTTCTTTTCTTTTGGATGATGAAGAGGCACATGACACTGCAGTCACATGACATGTCACATGATATAATGTCATAAGCCTAGAAGGTAGTAGAAGGATCTAGAAGATAATGTTAGGGCACATATATACAATATGGCGACCTTGAGGTGAACATGAGGAAGGAGCATGGATATAAGAGCAGGGTTAATTATTAGTAGCATGGACTATAAGGACTTTGTATATATAGGACTCTAATTAAGCAGAGACTCCTTGTTGAGTTCTCTTGTGAAATTCCCACTTAATATTCACTCTAAGAGATTTACTGCTTGTGTAATCATTTGTCTTTATGATAAGTGGTTGCCACAATACTAGAACTATATCATCAAAGATATGGATGCTCTTGATAACACTCTCTATTACATCAGATGTAACAGACAGATTAGTGTCTTCTTAGAAGTAAGAAATATCTAAAATTTAGATATAATCTGGATTGGAGGAGTCTTGGGCTTATAACATCATTTGAATCAACATCATTAAAGTTCTTCATGTATTTTTCCATAATTTTGAGATCAGAGAAGGCAGCTACTTTGTTGGTAATGATAACAACTTTCTTGTTATCAAATCAAATATAATCAGTGAAAACTTCAGACTTTATATCTTTAAGCAATCTATTGATATTAGAAATATAACTATTAGCCTGTGCAATAATTCTTTCAGAGTTGTGAGTGCCCATAGAAATAATAATCTGTTTTCTAGAAGAGCTTTTAGTTATTATGTTTATCTTTGGTTTGTCTTTTTGGATTGAGTTATTAATGACTTTGTGGATCTCATTAACTTTGATGGAGAGTAATTTCAGAAAAGCATCTTTGATCAAATATTCTCTGGAGGCTTGAGTATATAAACAGTTATTGTTGTTAGACAAAGAGTTCAACAGTTGATTCTTGTTGAAATATTTGAACTTGACTAAAACAGTCTTACTCAGCCTAAAAGGAATATGCAGTGGGATTCTTGACATGTCAGCTTACTTTCTCTTTTTGCTAGTGGTTCTGTTATTGAGTATCTTATTAAATTGCAAAGACATGCATTGTCAAGAATGAAAGAAGTAGACTTAAACCTTTCTTATTTTCTTTACTTATTTTTATTTTCTTTTTGATTTATTTTATTTTATTCTATTTTTAGAACTAGGGTTAGGGTTAGAGTGACAAGATCACACTGTCACACAGCAGGTCATATCAGATGACACAGTCACAAGTCACATGATGCATGGAAGGATGTAGAAGGTTCTAGAAGGATAATGTTATACAATATATGAAATACATGTTGACCTCAAGGCATATACATGGTTGTTTAGGGTAGGCTAGAAATAGCTTGCACAGACTCTTAGATATTTGTATATAAGATAGACAATCCTGTACAGAGTTCTCTATCGAGTTCTCTTGTGTTAACCCAATACAAGGTTCTTCTCATTAACCAACTCTAAGGTCTTTGATTTGTAACACACATTGCCTAAAAGAGTTGTTGTTTTTGTTAGCTATTAGTTTGTTCCAACCAGACTCATAGATGGCTGAAATGAATTTCCAAGCTGCAAACCCATATTCTAAAATTTATAGGATATCTTTAGCTATCTTGTCTTTCAATGAACATTGCTTAATGAAGATATCATACTAATACCTAACCCTAAGTCCAAAAAATGAAAAATAGATGAAAATGAAAATAAAATAAGTCCATTGTCTTCAACTTTAACATATTATTTCTGCAACACATTCCTATAGCAGTGATACAATTGTCCCTAAACCCTTCAAGTACTTGGTCTTCCATAACAGAGATATTTCTATGGTAAAGTTTCCCTATTAACCCCTATCAGTATTTTATTACTGAAACCTCTGAGTATCTCCTATCTATTTTACTTATATATAAGACTAGTAGTCACACTGTAATTTGCTAGTCTGATAATCAACAAATATTCAAGTAAACTTGATTCCTGATATTCAACAGTAATATACTACATTAGTACTCAATCCTCTTTAGACTTTGTTCCAATATTCTGAAGTTATGACTACACAGCAGACAGATAATACAGCATATAAGCTGAAACCAAGGTTATTCTGGAAAGTTTATATCACTGAGCTTATCATATGGAGTTTTCATACTCCATATATTCCTAAGTCAATCCCATGGGCTTTCACCTCTTAGTGTAAACTACACCTAATATATAGAGAGTACATAGACTTTAGAATAGGTTAGTTGTAGTATGTATAGACTATAGTCTGTAGTATATAAGGTAGACTAGTTTGTAACAGAAACTCCATCAAGTTCTCTTGTGTTAATCCAATATAAGGTTTCTGTTATGGGACACTTTGGACATTAAACAATTTTTATTTTATTTTATTTTATTTTTCAATTTTACTTTTCTTTTTCTTTTGCTTTTTCTTTTTCTTAAAGAACAATGAAGAGGCACGTGACAATGAAGTCACATGACAGGTCACATGATGTGATATCACAAGCCTAGAACATGATGGAAGGGTCTAGAAGATGATGTCAGGGCATATGGAGTACACATGGTGGCCTTGAGTAGGACATGAGGCAGATATGAGGATGGAGCATAGACTATAGGGCAGGTTAGATTATTGGTAGCACAGACCATGACTGTTTTGTATAAATAGGACACTAATTAAGCAGAGGCTCCTTGTCAAGTTCTCTTGTGAAATCCCCACTAGATATCCGCCTTAAGAGATTTGCTCATTGTGTGATCATTAGACTTTATATCTAGTGGTTGCCACAACAGTTTCTCTTTTACCTTAATACTTTGAGGTTTAAGTTATAACAGAGTATTCATAGGGTTTAAGAAATTATCTCTCTACTATAGAATATGATACAAACAAGTCTAGATATCTGTAGAGTTCGATGCAAATAAGACTAAGTATCCACAGAGACTTAATAAAAATATGTTTGTCATAAAAGATAAAATACCAGCAGAGTTTTGATATAAATAAGGCCAAATATCCACAGAGTTTTGATGCTCAAAATACCAGTAGTGTTTTAGCTTAAATAATAGTATGAAATTCACTATAGAGAGTGAAATATCTATGATATTTGAATACTATCTTTATAGGAAAAGATATATCCCAGAATAGAGATGAATTGCAATCTTTGCAGAGAAAGATATAGCTTCAGATATAAGTTAGGTGTTATCCATATTAGAGATGGATATAAATCAAAGTTTGAACTGTAACAGCAGTAGAAAAAAGAGTTAGACCTATATTATACCATCTAAAACTTCTGTCAATACTGTAGATTGTATTCTGTCTTCAATATCATAAAAGTAACTGCTGTTCCTAAAGATCTAATATCTAGTAAATATTCTAGCCCCTTGTATTATAGCTTAAGTTCTTGAGTAAAGACAAAAGAATTTGATAGAGTTCAAAGTATAAGTTAGTTATCAAGTGTGGTTTATACAAAGAGGCAAAAGCCTACAGGATTGGCTTAGGAATATATAGAGTGTAGAAACTTCATGTAATGAGCTTAATGATACAGACTTGTTAGAGTAATCTTGGCTTCAGCTTATATGCTATTCCATTTGTCTGCTATATAGTTACAACTTCAGATTAGTGGATGAAGTCTAAGATAGAAGTAAGTACTAATGTTGGTATGTTGTTATTGAACACTAGGGATTAAGTTTAATAAAAGTTATCTTTATCAATTATCAGACTAGTAAATTATAGTATAACTACTAGTCTTATATACAAGTCAAATAGTTAGGAAATACTCAGAGGTTTTAGTATACAGCCCCAAGTGAAGGTTTTAATAGTAAAACACTGACAGTAGTCAAATAAGAAAACTCTGCTATAGAAAACCAAGTTTGATAGAAGTATTCCTATCATGGAAGACTGGATACTTAAGTTGTTGCATCACTACTATGGGAATATGTTGCAAACAGGATGGCTGTCATGAAAGTCAGGCTTGGATCAGAGATGTTATAATGACAACATTACTATAGAAATGTATCTTTAGAATGGGTGAACTTGATATATGATATTAGTCTACCTTATATACTTCAGACTATAGTCTGTGCACACACTATAACTAACTTACCCTAAAGTTCATATGCTTTTCATAAAACCAACATATTATTGTTATACTATATGATGTTATTTATTTCAGAATCTTCTATATACTTCTTTATGTGATATGATTGTGTGATCTGTGACAGTGACATATGTGACTACCTTGTAACAGGTGTTACACTTTTGTGATTTGTGTGATAGTCACACATCACATCATATCATACTTTTATGTCTAAGTCCAAGATAATAAAAATAAAACCCAAAATAAAATAAAAGGAAAATGAAAAAAAAATAAAAGAGCATGAAAGTAAAATAAAGTTAAATCCATCATCTACAACTTTGATACCTTATCAGATCCCATTATCATTAATAAGGAGAAAGAATAAGAGATTGAATTTTTTTAGATAGCTACTAGCACTATACAAGATACCAATATCTAATCAAGTAGAAAGACTTTGTTTAAAAGTGAACTCTTGAAAAAATATCAGTTGTGTTTATGCCAGATTAAGTAGTAGAGTTTTACTATCTCAATCTCTAAACTTTGTAGTTTATTCAAGCAAGTGAGTTCTACACTATCAATTTCAAACATATTGTTAAAATCAGAGCACAGGTGACAATTACAAGGTTCTAGAAGCCTTAGGAATCACTCTGATAGCTCAGGAATCACCTTATAAACTGTGGATAACTGTAAATGACTAGATTGAAGGAAATAAGACAATAACTCACCTGTAGACAACTGTAAATAACTAGGAGTCAAAAACACATCTACAGGGAGTAGTATATGTGATTATGTAATATACTGACTAAGTGAGACACAATCCTGAAATTAAGTCTATACCAACTATAATAGGACTGAGAAGATTAATTCTAACATCTATACTATTTGCTTTAAGTTGTAGCAATCTGAAAGAGAGTGTTAGAGTTAAATATGGTGGACTTAAATTATTTTCATTTCTCTTCTTATTCTCATTTTCATTTCTATTTATTTTCTTATTTTTAGACTTAAAGTTAGGGATTAGCATGAGATCACATATGACTGTCACAAACTGTCACACATCAGTCACAAGTCATGGTCAAACAATCATATATCACAGATAATCATCATTCCATACTTTTTATCCTTCTAGATAATCTTTCAGATGTTTCTATCTGAGTTTCTAGCTATCTGGTCACTATCATTCTCTAATTATCTCAGTACTGTTCCACTAGATTAGAATGGGCTGTAGAGTACTTATGATAGCTGCTGTCTTCAAGAAACCTTATTCTGTCCTCTTAGGTTTCTCCTGAAGGTGTGCCCTACTCTGTTTTTGAGTAGATAACATGACTTTAGGTTTTTCCTGAAGATTGTAAACTCTGCATACCTTGCATACTTTGTTCAGTTGCTCTAATAGCCTGAAAATAAATACAATAAAAGTGAAGAAAATGAAAAGGAACCAAGTCCACCTTCTTGAAGTCTGACAATATAAGTCAGATAGTTACACTGTCCATCCTTATCCTGAAAATTGACTAAAACCAGCACACTCTTCTAGTGTTGGCAGCAATGCATCTCTCCACCCTTTAGGTGGAATAACTCTCCTGAATATCCCTAAGTATACACTCTGAAATATATGACCAGTGCAATGAGTAGAGGTGCAACATAAGCTGAAGCTGAAGGTCATTTTTCATTCATGTTCCTCATATCACAGATAAGTACAGTGCTTATCCACCTTCCAAGAGTCCTCTATGGATCCTGGTTGCTAAGGTGTGAACTGTGCCTTACAAAAGCTTATGCAGCCCAAATCATGATCATGTTTGATTATATCATAAGGGTCCAAATAAAAGAAATTGCAATTCATAGCTGCGGCACAACTCTAAACCTCAATTTTGGTGTATCATTTCAATTTTAACTATTCCTAACTTGGAAGCACATGTGAAAACACTCAATGTGATACTGTTTCTATGAGTCTCAGCAGTCAAAAACACAACATTGTACCGACAATACCAACGGAATGATGCTATCTTCATGTAGTCTCGGCAGTAGAAAATCCAACATCACACCAATTTCTCATAGTTTCACCGTACCGAATGGTCAGCCATAACAATCTGATTTTGTCTATCAATGCCTGAGCGAGTCTAGAGCTCATGATGATGAAACCCACCCAAAACCTATCCAAGCCAATAATGCCGAGAATATGCTGGTCATGAAAACGCCATAGACATCGATCATTGGCATGATGCCTGCAACAGCAAAGGACAGTATCACCGACCGTGTCCCACTGTTGAATTGGTTGAATAGGGTGAATATTCAATAAGGTCCCAAGTGTTCTCGGACAGCAGAACTCACTTGTTGGCTGCTATAGCCTCGGCACTGCGGGAATGTAATACATCGACAATGTATGCAGCTGAAGGACCGAGAACGAGCTCCAGCTGATGTTGTAGTAAAATCAGCGAAACGAAGAGCCATGAAACAGATCCCATACACCTAGCCCATTCACAAAGAAACAAACGAAGACAAGAACCAGGCTTACAGATCCTTCGATGTACTCGATTAGAAGACCAGAAAACACCATGGAGAGTGGAACTAAGAAAAGGGCACCGACAAGTGTACCCCGGAGTCGATCCTCTGGGTACCAAACTTCACCTCTAGCTTTTCTGCGACTAATTACAATGTTGTCTGAAATCCACCCTGAGATAGGTGCGCCGACTGGATGACTAGCATGAGAAAGGAAAAACTACAGGTGAATAAGGTCAATTGCTTACTCATTTCTCCTATTCCTCCAGGAATCGCACAAGCTCCAAGAATTGCATCGTTCTTTATGTTATACCTAGTACCCTGTTCTAGTATGTTATGATGTGTGGCATCTTGGAAAATAGCGAGACTTACAACTGTATAGGCGATCGGGACCAATATAACTAGTTCACAATAAACACTATGTGGCAATCACTTCATGAAATGCTCACCAAATACCGACATCATAATTGCGAAGCCTGAAAGCATCTGCAGATACGTATGGGATCAGAAGAAAGCATTCATACAATCCCTTCATTGTTCACTAACCACAGCTACGATATTTGGTGCCCTAAGCAACCATAGTGGAGACAATGGATTGACAATATATTGGGTCCACCTGACTTTTCCTGGCTCTGCCTTTTGATGTAGTTTGTCAACCCCTCGAGCACCAGGGTGGGTTGTTTCAGGGAGAAAGGTCCAAATGATTCCCAACGCAGTGAGACCAAAAATGCCTACAACAAACTGCATGACTCTCCATGATGCGTACTGTGCAGCTAGACCTAGGATCAGATTAATTATTACATGCTGAATAATTTTAGAAAGGGGACAGTTTATATTTACCACCGGCTACTGGTGCCAAAGAAGGACCCACTAGGATGGCCTAGTCATCAAAACGAGAAATTAACGAAACAAAATCAGGTAGACAAGTAGGTAACTTACAGCAAGGAAGATACCGATCGCCGTTCCTCTCTCCTCTAGTTTGTATATGTCCCCGATGACTCCCGCGCCTATTGAAAATCCAGGAGATGCACCAGCGGCTTGAAATACGCGATAAAAGAAGAGCTCCCAAACTGAACGGGATACGCTAACACCAATTGATCCTATAATAAGGAGAGGGAGAGCACATAGGTATATGGGACGACGTCCATCTCCAAAGGGCAGAAATAAAAAATAGGTATTGAGATAGTGAATTCACTTACAAAATGTAGAATAAGATGCGGCGATCAGCGCACCGATGGACATAGCGAGGATTGAAATGCTAACAGTCAATCTATAGTGACAATCAAAATCATATTCGACACAGATCGAGGAGATCTCTGACCCTATTATTTGTGGGGTAGAGTTGAAGTCGCTGACCATTTGAGGAATCGAAGGATATATCGTCGCAGACACGAACACTGGGAGAGATCGATTATTAAGAGGAGGATTATGGACATGGAAACACGTACATGGCATCAACCCGCACCAGGATACAATCGCTACTAGTGCCCTCTTTTGACGAGGACTGAATCGTTCATATATGAGATCATGGTTTTTTATTCTTCCGTATTCATGAGTACCATTATCATGGAGCAATGGTGTTTCCTCGGAGAACGGCATGGTGAGA
>JAJOHK020001936.1:0-11045 GCA_022457215.2 Leucocoprinus gongylophorus
ACATATATTATTAGGATTAGACAGTTGGTGGAGAGCTGAATGTGAGCAATATTGAATGTAAGCAATATAGAACAAGTATATAGCTTGGAACTAATTAACAACAGTGTATCTACTAGGGTTTATATATATATTCTACAGGATATGTCTATTCTAATTAAAGAGTAAAATGTATAAGCAGCATGTATACTACACTAATACAAATTACAAGTGCTGTGCATCATGTATTGTGCTAAATACAGTCATGAGTATAAATAAGCAGAATCTTTATTCAACACAAACTAAGTATACTTAGTATAAGTAGTAGCACAAATTAGTAGGGCAATTGAAAGGAAGTATAGAGAACTCCAGAGTTTTAGGAAATTCTAAGTATATTGACCAGCTGACCAACTATACAACCCATCTCTAGAAAATCTCAAAACATATCTAAGATATTTGTCTTCCACTTACAGATAAGCTTTTTAATAGTTCTAGATATTTTCTATATCCATGTACAACACAAATCATATCTTTTCATTACTAAGTAACAAGTTACTTAAACTTCAGATTGTCATCTCATCTGAAGATTATTTTTAAAACTAAGTAGATACTCTATACTTTCTTCAGTCTGATAATTAAACTCAAACAACCTACTTGTTATGGTCTTAGATCCTTAGGGTTGGATAAAAGAACAACTCTTGTATTAGAGAAACATAAGAGAACTCGATAGAGAGCCCTTTACAAAATAGTCTACCTTATATATTCCTACAGATGGTCCATGCTAGATACTGTGCATCCTACCCTAAATGACCATGTGTCAAGCATGAGGCCAACATATGGTGTCCATGTGGTATGATATCATTTTGTTCCAGAACCTTTTACTCTCTTCTCTCAAGTCCCATGATCAATGTTGTGACCATACCATTAGATGTGACTTATGTGACAGTGTGACAGATCACTTCTAACCCTAACCCTCAAGTTCTAAAAATAGAAAAATGAAAAATAAATTGAAAAGAAAATAAAAATGAGAAAGAAAATAAAAAGAGACTAAGTCCACTTTCTGTGATCCTGACACTATTTACTTCTTATCTCTTTCAACTCTGACTTTGTCTGAATTATGGCCACTGTTATATTCTGTGTTTCATCCATATCTGTTCTGACCCACAGATAACTCCTGCTCTCTCATCTACACTCCCCAAACTCTTCTAGTACAGATTACATTTCTCCTTTCCATCTTGAATGTCCTTACTGGCCTTACTTAAATTCATGGACCTCTATTCCCTAACATCTAAGGATCACTAGTATCTAGAATAACTTGCTTAGTAGTTTACATTCCAGATAATTATTCTAGGTAGTATATCTAGTATATAATTGTTATAAGACAGTAAAGTGTAGATAGACTTTGATAAAGATATAGATAGGACAGTAGTATTATTATTAGTTCATGACAAGAGAGAGAATGCATATGACTAAGAAGTCACATGACATTATGTCATAGGGCCTAGAGCAGTCTAGAAGGATCGAGAAGAGTCTAGAAGATGATATCAGGGCATATGGAGATAGCATGCTGGCCTTGAGGTAGATGAGTAATGGACATGAGGATGGAGCATTGCTACTATATGGTGGACACATGAACTTTAGGGTAGGATGCACAGTAGATGTGTAGTTATAGTATGGACCATGAGGATTTTATATAAATAGTTGGTAGAATACTGTTATGGTTCCTTGTTAAGTTCTCTTGTGAATTACACAACTTATATTCCCTACTAGATATCTGCCCTTGAGATTTACTTGTTAGTGCTGCTATTGGACACTGGTCTAGTAGTTGCCATAACAATAGTCTGGTAGTTTACACTGTAGTAGTCATCCTCAAAATCAACTAAAACAAGTATCACTCTTCTGGTATTAGCAACAGCATACCTTACCACCTTCTAAGTCTCCAAGTTTCATTTTGAAATATGTGGCCAGTGTAACTAGTAGAGATGCAGCACACAAGCTGAAGCTGAAGGTCATACCAACTTGTCACAAACTTCATTCAGCTTATATCTCTACCATCAGTAAACTGATTTTTATAAGCTAAGTTGTACTGGAAAGCCCCAAATGTGAGATATATAAAAGTAACAACAAACAACTGAGATATCAGGCCATCAGCAACTGTAAAAGTTTTGTTGGCTAATATCTCATGAATGGCTGGACAGATTCACACAATTAAACTTGTGTTGGAAAGTGTTCATCAAACCATTTTCAATGATATATGGCATATCCCAAAGCAATCAGTATTGATAGAAATACAAGGATATCAATATAGTAACATAATTAGTTACCTTCTAAAATTAGCCTAATATCTGCTATAACAGATGATAGCTCTCATCAGGTATGAGTTTTTGATTATGTGATAGAAACAACTTACATACAAACCATCACTCTTTTGTATATATACTTCTATGTCTAAGGATTAGACCTTAGACTTAACAACATCAATCTTTATTATTTATTATTATTAATTTTAATCATCATTGTCATCATTATTGAACTTCTAAATCACTCCTAAACCTTTGAGAGTGTACCCAAGGTTCAGATATCACAAACAAGTAAGTAGTTCATTTTATGATATAACTTGTCTTCTGTATTCTCAGATAACATATAATTACTTACTCTGAACTTCCAAGATGCCCTACCAAATCTCAAATAATGAGATGTGAATTTCATATAATAGCTATATAATAAGTAGTTAAACCAATATTAGGTATTATTTACATCTTAGTAACTAAGATCTATAGCAAACTCAAAAAATAAATGTTAGAGTAACTGAGCAAAGTCTATAGAGTTGTTTATGTAAAGTACAAGTGGCACTTTTAAAAGAATTTTAAGAGAACAGACTAAGGTCTTTTGAAGATAATAGCTATTTTAAATACTACTTGAGAACATTTTAATCTGGTGGAACAATACTGATATAACCAAAGAATAATAACAGCCAAGTAGTCAGAAACTCTAATAAAAATATCTAGAAATCTACTGAAAAAGAAAAAGAAAATTTATATAATAATGAAGGTTAATGATATACTTGTAAAGTTTCACAGGATTTGGCAGGTTGGTTTGAGGAAGGCTGTGGAGTTGAGTGGTGGTAAGAGAGTACTAACTGATAGAGAGCAAAAACACTATAGGATTTGGTGAGATCAAAGACAAAGTTTGAGTACTAAAACTTTATGTAAAGACAGGTTCCCTTATACACTCAATAGAGTTCAATAGCAGGAAGTAGCAGTATTGGCTTGATGAATTTCACAGAGTTATCTGTAATATTCAGTGATTGCTGACTAAAGAGAACTATAAGAAGACTTATTCTTTTGCTTATAATATTATCTGAGAGACCCACAGAGTTCAAACCCACAAGCCAAATACCACTGATCATGCCTGTAGTGCTCACTCTCCTGACTTGAGGCCAAATACTGCTAACTAAGTCTATAGTACTCATTTTCTTTAACTTCTCTGCTCTCCATTATTGCTCTCTGAGTTTAACCTTTCACCTATTATCAATAGTAACCCTCTCTTTCCTTCTAAGCTGACATTCTAGATGCTTCTACTAGAAATGTTCCTAATTACACTGTTTTCATTATTTCTCCTCAAGTAAGCTGATTCAAGAGTTTAGAATATAAACATTAGCTATATAGAATGTTTGTCACCTCCAGAGATCTTACTCTATTCTCTTAGGTTCTTCTGAAGATAAGCAGTATATTTACCAGTATCATATCAATCAATACTTAGGTTCTTCTGGAGATATTAAAGTCTATGTAAATACTACAGACTCTGTTAATTGTCTTAATAAAAACTAAAAACTTTATAGAGTTTGGTATAGATATTGATGGTAATTGAGCACTGGAATTTTATGTAAGATCTGGTCTTCTTACAGAAGATATTTCAAGCTTCAAGAAGATAGACTTAGATTTTTTCATTTTTTTCTCTTTTATTTTTTGTTTTTCTTATTTAAAACTTGGATAAGAAGTAATAATATGATATTATATATAAATGTCACAACTATCACAGGTTGGTCACACATGTCACAGTCACAACATCATGTAACATGAAAAAGAATGTAGAAAGTTCTAAATGAATAACATTATAATAATATGTTAGGTAAGAAATATACCTAAAAAAAGAAACTATTTATGAGAAAATTATCTAATGTATGTAGATTGTTAGATGTGGTTTATATCTTATTATTGTCAGGTGTGGTTCATACTAGAAGGTAAAGTCCATAGATTGGCTCAAGAATGTATAGTGTATGAAAACTCTGTATAATAAGCTTAGTGATGTAGACTTTGTTAAAATGACCTTAGTTTTAGCTTATATACTGTACTATCTGTCTACCACATAGTCACAACTTCAGATGAGTAAATAAAGTCTGAGATCAAAGTGAGTACTGATTTGATATATCATTATTGAACATCAGAAATTGAGTTTAATAAAAGTTATCTTTGCTGATTATTAGACTAGAAAATTATAATATAACTATCAATCTTATATACAAGTCAGATATATAAGAGATGCTCAGGGTTTCAGTATATCACCCCAAGCAAAGGTTTCAGTGGTAAGATATTGACAAGAGTTAGATAAAAGAACTCTGTTATAAAAGACTAAGTTAAATAAAAGTATCTCCATTATGGAAGACTGAATATTCTGGTTGTCATATTACTACTACAAGAACATGTTGCATGAAGGATAGCTATCATATAAGACAGGCTTGTCTCTAAGATATTATAATGATAATACCTCTATGGGAAGTAAACTTGATATATGACAATTATCTAAGATCCAATGAGGGTCTCTTGGAAGTCTAAAAATAGGTTAATAAGCATTATCCAAGAATATGAAATATAAAAGTTGGAATAACCTTTGGTTTTAGCTTGAATGTTGTACTTTGAAGAGTTATACTAGTTACATATTTCAAATAAGATACTCAGGATATAATGGGTAGCTAAGTCTACCAGAAAATAGAAGATATATTATCACTAATACTAGAAGTTGGTGGTAGTTTTAGTTGATTTTCAGAATGAGACTTATAATATTTGAATCTTAGATATACTATTAGAGGTTTAAAAGTAATTCAGAAGTTTAATAATAATAACAATGATAATAATTGATAATAATTGATATTTTTAAGTCTAAGATGTGATTTTCAGACATAGAAGAATATATACAAAATAGTGATAGTCTATATATAGGCTATTTTCATCACATAATCAAAACTTATACTTGATGGGACTGTTATTTGTTATAACAGATATTAAGCTAATTTTAGAAGGTAACTAATTATATTACTATATTAATATGCTTGTATCTCTATAAATTCTAATCTCTATATAATATTAAAGACAGTTTGATAAGTACTTACCAACACAAGTTTGATTATAAGAATCTATCTAGTAGTTCCTAAGGTAATGGTCAATAAAACTTGTAGTTACTAATGGTTTGATATCTCAGCAATTTGTTATTACTTTTGTACACCCTATATATATGCAAATAGTCCTTATTTGGGACTTTCCAGTATAGCTTGGTTTGTAAGAATCAGTTTACTAGTTGTGAAGATATAAGTTGAATAAAGACTGCTAAGTGTTGCTTTGGTTTCCAGTAATTCTCAGATGCCAGTGATTGTTATGAATCAAGACTCAAAGGGTTAAGTCAAGAAACAACTCTTGTATTGAGTAACACAAGAGAACTCGATAGAGTTTCTAGTATAGAGTAGTCTACCTTATATACTAGTACCCATGGTCCGTGCTAACTACTGTGCACCCTACCCTAAATGACCATGAGTATAACATGAGGCCAGCATGTGTTGTCCATGCTGTATGATGTCACTTTGTTCCAGAACCTTCTACTTCCTTCTCTTATATCCCATGATCAGTCTTGTGACTACGCCATCAAGTTGTGACTGATGTGACAGCATGACTGATAACCCCTAACCCGAGTTGTTCTAAAAATAGAAAAATAAAATAAGAAATAAAAATAAAAATTAAGTCCATCGTCAGCGATCTTGACATTACCTCCCTCTTAAGGTTTCTCCTCTGGAGAAACTCTCCAGTCTCTTCTTCCTATCTTTTCATTTTCTTCCTCTATTTTTTCTTCCACCCTCCTCAAATACTTGCTTTCATCAATCTGCCTATCTCCCTTCCACTTCTTCCAATTTTTTTCTAACTTATTTAAGTACTCCTCCTTGAATTTTCGATCATCCCACCCGTACAACATTTTTGCCATGAACTTCCCTGGTAGTTCCCCCCTTCTGAAGTCCCTCTCCTCTGCCATATCTATTTTTTCTTGCCTCCTAACCTCCACACTCATCTTTTCCTCAAATTCCTTTATGGCTTCTTCGGCATTTTTCAAGTTTTCTATCCTTTCCCAAGTATCCCCCTCTGCCGTGAACCCTTTCCACCATACCAGATACTTCTCTACTCCCCTTATTTTCTTTTTATTCAGAATTTTTTCTACTTCCCATTCTTCGACTCCTTCTACTTCTACTGGTTTTCCTTCCTCTTTTTTCTGCCCCTCCACTTGTTCCTTGTACCGTACTATCCGGCTTACATTTACTACCAGATGGATCCTCATCGAACTTGGCAATCGTAATTTCACCGCGTTCGATGACACTACCTCCTCAATCACATAAGGTCCCACATACCTTTCTGTCAACTTCTTTGTGGGTCTCTCCTTGAACACTAAATCCTTAGTGCTCAACAAGACTCGATCCCCTTTCTTCCATTCTTCCATTTCCTTTCTTCCCCTATCTGCATACCTCTTCATCTCCTCCTGAGTTTTCCTCAATGCCACTTCTGCTTCCTCCTGAACCTTTTTCATCCTTTGGACAAATTCCGTTGCACTCTCCACTTTTCCTTTCCTCCTAATATCTCCCCCCATTCTTAATTCTCTCCCATAATTTGCCATAAATGGCGACACCTTAGTTGCAGTGTGCACCTTATTGTTCACTGCAAATTCTGCTGCTGCCAACCACTCCGGCCAATCCTTCTGCCTATGCTCAACAAAGAACCGAAGATACTGCTCCAGTTCTTGGTTCATCCGTTCCGTCTGCCCATCCGTCTGTGGGTGAAACACTGTTGACAATTTCGTCTTTATTCCCAACATTTGATTCAATTCTCTTGTCAGTTCCGCCGCAAACTGTGGTCCTCTATCCGACACTACGCTCTCCGGTAACCCGTGCAGCTTCCACATGTTGTCCCGAAAAAGTCTCGCCAACCCCTCTGCTGATGTTCCCTCCATAGTTGCCACAAAATGGGTCATTTTTGACAACCTGTCGCACACTACCAATATCACATCCTTCCCTGCTACTACCGGCAATTTCGTTATGAAATCTACTGTTAAGTGTGACCACGTCTTCTGTGGTACTTCACTCAGTTTCAGCTTCCCCGCTGGTTCTTCTGTCCTATTCTTCATTCGCTGACATAGGTCACATCCCTCTACATACTTTCCAACATCTCTAGTCACTCCTGGCCACCAGTAATTTCTTGTCACCAATTCCACCGTTTTCTACCTTCCTCCATGTCCAGCTGCTGGCACGTCATGATGTAACTGGATTACCTCTGCTCTCAACTCTGCATCCTTCGGTACATACACCTTCCCCTCCTTCAATACTAAATCTTCTTCAATCTTCCACTCGTTTCCTCTTAACTCTTTAACTCCCGCCTTCTTCATCTCTTCTACTACTCTAACTACATCCTCATCCTTACTTCTTGCCTTTTTTATTTTTTTTAGTAAATCTACCTCTGGTCCTTCTACCACTACTTCATACATACTACGAATCCAGTTGTCCTTTATAAATACTTGATTACTATTATCTTTATCTACTCCTATCTTCCAGTCCGATCTTTGACTAAGTCCATCCGCCTTTCCCATCTTAGTTCCTGCCACATGCTTTAAGGTAAAATCAAACCTAGACAAATATAGGGCCCATCTAGCCTGTCTTCAGTTCAACTTTTGCGCTTTCATAAAATATTCTAAGTTCTTGTGATCTGTCCAGATCTCGAACTTATATTGTGCTCCTTCCAGCAAATGTCTCCATGCCTCTAATCCTCTTATAATAGCCAACATTTCTTTGTCGTGAATTTCATAATTTCTCTCCGTCTCATTCAACGACTTAGAAAGGAAGGCCACAGGCCTCCACAAACCGTCTCCACATTCCATCAATAACACTTCCCCTGTAGCATAGTCCGACGCATCTACTTCCATCCTCATTTTTTTGTCGATATCTGGAGCTGCCAACACCAGCTCTTTTGTAAACCACTCCTTCAGCTCTCTGAACGCCTTTTCCTCTTTCTCTGCCCACTCCCATTTTTTGTCCTTTTTTACTAAATCATGTAATGGCCTTGCCACCGTTGCAAACCCTTCTATGAACTGGCGATAATAATTGGCCAGTCCCAAGAACTTCTGAATGTCTTTGACACATTTTGGTGTCGGCCATTCCAAGACTCCTTTTACCTTCTCTTTCTCTATCTTAATCCCCTCTGGTCCTATTACCACACCCAAGAAATCCACCTCCCTTACCTTCCACTTACACTTCTCCGGCTTCACATACAGATTGTTTTCCTCTAGCCTCTTAATTACCTCCGCTACCAGCTCATCATGCCCCTCTTCAGTCTCCATTCCTACTATTACATCATCAATAAATACTGCCACTTTCCCCGTGTTAGTGAGATCTCTCAACTACTCGTTCATCATCGCTTGGAAGGTTGCTGGGGAATTCGTCAACCCAAAGAACATCATGGTTGGTTCAAACGATCCTTCTGGCGTCGTGAACGCTGCTTTCCACTCGTCACCTTCTTTAATTCTTACATTATTATAACCCTATCTTAAGTCCATCTTCGTGAATATCTTTTTGGTTCCAATATTCTCTAAGACATCCAAAATCAAAGGGAGTGGGTAATTGTTTTTTATCGTCCACTCATTAAGATAACGATTGTTATGAACTAAAGCTCAAGGAGTTAAGCAATAGAACAACTCTTGTATTGAGTAACACAAGAGAACTTGATAGGGTTCCTAATATAAAGTAGTCTACCTTATATACTATTACCCATGGTCCATGCTAGCTACTGTGCACCCTACCCTAAATGACCATGAGTATAACATGAGGCTAGCATGTGTTGTTCATGCTGTATGACATCACTTTGTTTCAGAACCTTCTACTTCCTTCTCCCAAGTCTCATGATCAGTCTTGTGACTACGCCATCATTTTGTGACTGATGTGACAGCGTGACTGATAAACCCTAACCCAAGTTGTTCTAAAAATAGAAAAAGAAAAGAAAAGAAAAGAAAAATAAAAATTAAGTCCATCGTCAGTGATCTTGACAGTGATAGAGATTTATAAAGTTGGTAAAAATCTAGCAAGGATATCTAAGGTAGAATAGAGAAATATAATCTACACTGGAAGAGATTAGGGAATGTAGATAAGAAAAGAAATGTTATCTATAAGTTAGGATAAATATAGCTAAATTGGAATATAACAAGATTATAAGAAAGCTATGTAATTAGTTATTGAGTAATCAGATATAAAATGGAACCAAATAGATCCATACTAGAAGGATATAAGATTAGAAAGAAAGATATTATAGATATTTGGAGTAGATCATATGCTAGGTAAGTATTATCTATGATATAGTTAGATAGATTTGATATGTTTGGATAGGTATATAGCATAATATGGCTATGATATGTTAGTCTTATATATATCTTATAGTATTTAAGATAGATTAGATATAAAAGTACACAGACTATAGTATAAATATATACAAGATAGACATACTTATACTAGAAACTTTATCAAGTTCTCTTATATTAACTCAATACAAAGTACATCTTTTGCTCTTACACTTAGGCTTGAGTTGTAATAAGATAAGCATTATACTTATCTATAATACATGAAACACAAATAGTGAATAATATTTAGCTTTAGCTTATATACTATATCTCTACTTATTGCACTAGTTATATATTTTAGAAAGTATACTTAGAAAGATTTACAAGGATTATTCTACTCAAAGAGTAAAGAGTTATGTTGCTGCTAACACTAAACAAGTGAGCTTGTTTTAAGTTAATTTCCAGGATAAGAATATATAGTATAAATATTTGAATTATACTTATATATCAAATATTCTGTCTAAGTACTTTGTCTAATAAAGACTGTAAGTGATTATCCTAGGTCTGAATAGTCCTTAAATATTGGAATAGAGTTTTATGGAGTCCAGCAAGGAAGTTTAAGAAGTAATTAATATGGAATAAATGGAGTTGATTCATACTAGATAAGATTAGGAAGTATAGATAAGAGAAGAGGTATCATTCATAAGTTTGACTATAAAAGAACCTATTCTTCTATAACTCTGCTCTTTTACATTTTCTGACAGATCTGTATTCTCATGTCCTATTCTATTATTCACACATATTTACTAATCTAATTTTCTATATCTTAGATCTTTCCAAGTTGTATAGAATATCTCAACTGTCTGAACATGTGAACTAACTCTCTTTTTCTGTGTTTTCTTGCTCTTCCATGATGTTCTGTGATATTCTGTGGTTTTTATTGTTATTCACACTTATACTAATCTGCTTTCCTATGCTCTGAATATACTTGCTAAGTATTCAGACTTTCTTTCCAATTTGATCTCTCTATTCTTAACAGTTCTTGATTACTTAAGTATTATTATTTTATGCATATATAAATAGTACTTGGATACATCAGAATGATCCTGTTAGTATTTAGAGTAATTATCACCTTTAGAAATTGTATTTTTTTCTCTGAGGATTTCTTGAAGATAAGTTGTGTAGTTAATATCTCTTGAACAATAAACTTAGAATTTCCTAAAGTTTTGAAGTGTCCTTTTATATTGTTTGAATATTACACAAGTTAAATAAAGTTTGTAATATATTTGTATAAGCAATAGTCTAATTAAACAGAGCTTCTTGTTGAGCTTTCTTGTTAATCCCATTACTAGTTATTATAACTTAAGGCAGTTGTTACAATACTTTTCCTGTTATTAACCACAAATTGTAATAACTATGGAGCTTTGATTTTCAAG
>JAJOHK020001937.1:0-11039 GCA_022457215.2 Leucocoprinus gongylophorus
GTCACTTTGTTCTAAGACCTTCTACTTCCTTCTCCTTTATCCCGTGATCAGTCTTGTGACTACACCATCAAGTTGTGACTGATGTGACAGCGTGACTGATAACCCCTAACCCGAGTTGTTCTAAAAATAGAAAATTAAAAGAGAAAGAAAAGAAAAATAAAATAAAAATGAAAAGGTAGAAAATAAAATAGAGTCCATCGTCCGCAATCTTGACAAATTGTTACTGTGAGCATAGTACAGTATGGAAAACTGATGATTACTTATCAGACACAGTAAACTCCCCTCCATTTTCTGTTAGAAACTGTTAGAAGTGATATTCTCAGTTCTATTATTATAGTTAGGATGGAATTCAGAACTGTGTTTTATTTAGTCAGTTGTCACATACCATCAATATCCATCTGACCCCATCTGATCCCATCACACCAACATCCATTCCACTCAAAACATCTGTGGAAATGGATATCTCTCTTTTGGTCTGTACCACTCTTCCAGTACAGATCAATCTGGCTCCATTCATGGTTGATCACTCCATAATCAAAGCACATGGCTTTCCCCTGCTCTCCATGGAACTCCGAACACTATTCTAAGGACTTAGTGTACACAGAGTAGATACTTGTCTTCTCAGATTCTTGGATATAGTCTTAGTTATAGGATACCAGTATTAAAGATGACTAGATATGCTATAATTCCTTATTCTGAAAATTGACTAAACCTAGTACTACTCTTCTGGTATTAGTAATGACATGTCTCACCATCTTCCAGTAGTTGCCCACCTCCTAAAGTCTCCAATTCTGACCTGAAATATGTGACCAGTATGACTTGTAGAGATACAGCACATATGCTAAAGCTGAAAATCATTTTGCTCCGACTTCTACATTCTCAGATAAATGCATTTTACTTGGATCTTAATATCTAAGATGTTATGGAACACTTTGGACACTAACATTTTTCTTTTTCTTTTATCTATTTTTCTTGATTTTATATTTCTTTTTCTTTTGAATATCTTTTTCTTTTTCTTTTTAGTGACAATGAAGAGGTACATGATATTGCAGTCACATGACATGTCACATGATGTGATGTCATAGGCCTAGAATGTAGTAGAAGGATCTGGAAGATGACATCAGGACACATGTATACAACATGATAGCCTTGAGTAAGAAATGAGGTAGATATGAGGATATAGTACGGACCATGTGTATTCTGTATATATAGGACTCTAATTTAGCAGAGACTCCTTGTTGAGTTCTCTTGTGAGCTTCCCACTTGATACCCACCTTAAGAGATTTACAGCTTGTGTGATCATTTGTCCTTATGATAAGTGGTTGCTACAACATTCTCTGCTTTTTTCTTTATTTCTTATTTTGAATATAGAGAGGATAAGGTGATGTGACAATGTGTGACAACCATCACTAGCAAGTCATGACAGCTCACAGTCACAGTCACAATATCATGTGACACAGCAAAAGAGTGACATTATATATCATAAAGATATAATGACTTTATCTATATAGATTTATAATGTTTAGAGTAAGCTAGATGTAGGTATGCACAGACTATGTATCAGAGGTATATAAAGTAAACACACCTGTACTAAGAACCTTACTGAGTTCTTTTGTGATAAAACAATATTAGTTCCTTCTTTTGACCAAATTCTTAGGCTTAAGTTATAACATAACTCTTTGTGTATGTATTTTTGACTTCCAGTTATTTACAGTTTCCCATGGTTCATTAGTATTAGGGATGATTCATACTTATCCAGGTTATCTATATGGTACAAAAGATGGAGATGAAAGAATTTAACTTAGTAATGCAAGTAATAAAAGAGATAGACACAATGTTATGTGGATAGTCAATCTTGGTTTCAACAGATAACATTTCACCTAGCCTATTCATTGTGTTGTGGCAACCACTAGTCACCAAGACCAATAGCATCACTAAAGTAAACTCAATAAAAAGTATCTCATAGAAATCATAGAAGAACTCAACAAGGAGTCTCCAATATATTTCTATACTATATATACTAGTACACATGGTCTGTGCTAATGATAAATAACCCTACTCCAATATCCATATGTCTGCCATGAGTGCACAATGGATATACTATAAGATAAATTATTAGAAATACAAAGATTGGACTCTATTTTATTTTTCTTTTCTGTTTCTTTCAGTCTATTCTATTTTTAGAACTAGGGATCAGTGGGATGTCACATGATCACATGCCATGATGAAAAACAGTAGAATGTTCTGAAAGGAATAATGTCATACTATGTGTTATATATAGTGGCCTTAAGGCAGACACATGGCCATTTAGGATAGGCTAAAATAGTGGTGCACAGACCAGTAGTCTGAGGTATATAAGGTAGATGATTCTGTACAGAGTTCTCTATTGAGTTCTCTTATGTTAACCCAATATAAGGTTTATTCATCTAACCAACTCTAAAGTCTTGAGTTTGTAATATAAATATGCTATTGACATGTATCTTGATATCATTCTTCTGGCCCTTCTTCCAGATTCTAGGCTTATGACATCATATCATGTCATGTGTCATGTGCCTCTTCATTGTCTAAGAAATAAAGATAAAATAAAATAAAAGAAAAAGAAAAAAAAATTAAAGAAAATAGATAAAAGGAAAATAAAATCAAAATAAAATACAAGGTTTCAAGCATACCATGACACATTATGTGGTTGTGATTTTGGATGATAGAAGCCTAGAATAGGTTAAGATGAGTGTGACACAAGTTCAAGTTGGTTATCAGACTAAAAAGTTGTTACAACTCTAAGACCTTAGGGTTGGTTAATACCTTAGACTACTGGTCTGTATGCTACTACTTTAGCCTACCCTAAATGACCATGTATCTACCTTAAAGTTAATATGTGTATAATATATTGTATGATATCATTCTTTTCAGAACCTCTTACTGTTTTCCATTATGGCACATGATCATGTGACAGTGTGACAGTAACCATAACATGTGATGTAACACAAAATAATGACCCTAGTTCTAAAAATAAAAAATTGAAAATAAATTGAAAAGAAAAAATAAAAAATGAGAAAGAAAATAAAATAAAATAGAGTCTAATCTCCGTATTTCTAACATTGGTAGCTTAACAAAGAATGGCAGGTTTGGAGTTTACAATAGAAGATGTGAACTTCCTATAAAATAAGATATATTATATACTATGATAAAAGTATGATAGTCTCAGTCCAAATGTAAATAATGATACATAAGTCTGATCAAGAATAATTACACAGAGATCAAGATACTAAAACTATATATATCTTGACATAGCTTGGCCACTTTTACATTGGACCTGAAGTTGGGACCTGAAGTTACTATCTCTTATCCTTCTCCTTTTGCTTCTCCCTTTTCTGCCAATAATACTTATAATGCTGCAATCTACTCCTACTTCTACCTTATCTGAAGTAAGATTTGTTTTATATTAATAGAACCATGTTGACTCATGTTATAATATAGAGGTGAATTAATAGATGAGTAGTATGGAGAAAAAAGATGTATACAAAGATAGAAAAGAGAAGCTAATACTGGCTTCACTTTCAGAGTTATACTTTTAAACTTAATGCTATTTTAGTAGATGTTAGTGGGCACTCTTCTTGTTCCACCTCACACTGTCTACTAACTACCTTGACTATTGACTACTGCTTTAAAAATTTGTAAACTATTTTTTTCTAAAAAGGATATTCTACTCTAGACAGAGTCTTAGAGATACTTGCCATTCTCCTATATGGACAAGTTACAAGTAAACCTGCAGCACAGAGCTCCTACACAAAATAATACAAGTATTCTATCTAGCTAGCAGCCTGATCTGGTTACCAACATCCATAACTGCTCATATTAAGTAGTTAGCTTCTCTTTATATCTGGGGTCTAACTTTTATATCAAGGATGACTAGTAGCCATATTGACCACTGGTCAAATATTACAAGTTAAGCTCAAGTGTAAGAGCAAAAGATGAATCTTATACTGGGTTAATATAACAACACTACATCTAACCTACCTTGAAGACCATATATTATTTATAAAATCAACATATAGTGTACATATTATATGATATCATTGTTCTAGAACCTTCTACATCCTTTTGTGTGATATGTGATTGTATAACTGTGACTGTGATATGTGTGACATCATACTATATTCTAATTCTAATTTTAGAATAGAAAAATAAATAAAAATAAAAATAAAAATGAGAAATAAAAATAAAAACAAAGTTCACTATCTTTGACTCTAATAGGTTGAGAGTGATAAGGAGAGTTTCTAGATGCAGTTGTATTAGTCAGAGAAAAAGATTTTGTTATAGAAAAAGAAAGTATACTTATAAATACAGAGGCAAAGTTTGATATAGAAGCTTGCAGGCCCCTAAGCTAGGTTATAAAATTAGTGAGGATGTTGTTTGTATTCTGTTTTAAGACCTGCTAGTACTCAGCTACTTCTCTTAAATAGTATTGAAAAAGCCCTAAGGTTTTACTAGTGTTAACAAGGGTTATAGGATAATCACTAAGGATAAGCATTGGTCAGAAGATGAGAAATAGTGAGAGAAGTCAAGATATGAGGGTAGGCAATTCTAAACTGCTAGACCAATTAATATTTTGAGGTTCTAAGGAAAGGATTATATTCTGTTGTTAAGACAACTGGGTAAAGTCCATAAGGTTTTAGTAGAGTTTACAACTCTAGGGAAATCCTAAGTAATATTATTTAATAATATTACATATACAACTCACCTCTAGAGAAATTCTAAGAGAACATAATAGAGTTTCCCAGAGGTGACAGTTACTCTAAGTACTCAAAAGTCCATTCTAATCAAGTGAAACATTAGACAGAACATTTGGTAACCTAAATACAAAATAATAGAGCTATATAGTTAGGAACTTCAATGTAATAACCTTAAACATTGCTGGATAATAAAGGCTTATTGGTTGGTAGCTGAAAGAGGTAGGTTAATAGTTTGGAGGGAGTATGTGAAGGTCTGTAGTGATACTATAAGGACCAAGAGGGTTTAGCAGTATTACAGTGGGGTGTTAGTATAAGACTTGAGAGACAACAGGTCCACAGAGTTGACTTGAGCTTTAGTATATGCTACAGACTTGAATTTAGATGAGATAGTGGTGTTATGAATCAAGACTCAAAGTGTTTAAGTCAAGAAACAACTCTTGTATTGGAGTGACACAAGAGAACTCAATAGAGTTCCTAATACAAAGTAGTCTACCTTATATACTATTACCCACAGTCTGTGCTAGCTACTGTGTACCCTACCCTAAATGATCATGAGTATGACATAAGGCCAGCATGTGTTGTCCATGCTGTATGATATCACTTTGTTCCAGAACCTTCTACTTTCTTCTCCCAAGTCCCATGATCAGTCTTGTGACTACGCCATCAATTGGTGACTGATGTGACAGCGTGACTGATAAGCCCTAACCCGTGTTGTTCTAAAAATAGAAAAATGAAAAAGAAAAGAAAAGTAAAGTAAAATAAAATGAAAAGAGGAAATAAAATAAAGTCCACTGTCAATGATCTTGACAAGTGGGTCTCTTTACAGATTAATCATCTCTAGAAATTAAGTTAAGATAGACCTAATTAAGATTTCTGAAATTTGTAAATGGCTGGTTCCAAAGTCCTGAAGTGATATTCAGATCTTTTTTGAGTTTGTCAATTTTTACTATCACTTCATTCAAGATTTCTCTGTTATAGTCTGTTCTCTTTTTAATTTTACTAACTCATTAAGTACTTGGATTTGGAAAGACAAGTAGTAAGAGGCTGTCAATGTTCTAAAGAAGGTAGTCACTTTTATACCTATGTTAGTTTCTCTAGATAATACTAAACTCTTCTATGTTAAAAAAGACAGTTCATACTTTGCAATTAGGACTGTTTTCTCTTAACATTTGAAAGCTGATGACAAGTGGCATCTAGTTACATTCTTCAACAAGTTCTTATCTCAAGTAAAACAGAAATAATAAGATCTATAATAATAAAATGTTGGTAATTATCTATATACTGGAGAAGTGAAGATAATTTTTGGAAGAGACATCAAGTATAGTCAAAATATAGACTGAATACAAAATTCCTGTTTTATCACAGACCAGAAAGATTGATGGAAAAGTTGGACAGTATAGGTTGTGGAACAGTGTTATGAAACTCTTGTGAACCAGTGTTTGGAAAAGCAAGGTTTATTAGTAATATACTGTCTAGACAACTAAATCATGGTACTAAAATACAAAATAAAGTACTTCTCTATCTGGAGTTTTTTGCAATTTATACTCTGAAATATTTTGCTTTGGAATGTCAGAGTTATAAATGATGGACTTGGTTTTATTCATTTTCTTTCCCTTTTATTTTATCTTTACTTTTCATATTACTTTTCATTATTTTGGACTTAGACAAAAGATGTGATGGTCACACAAGTCATAAAGCGTGATGAAGGTGTGATACAAGTCAATGTCACAGGTCACATAATCACATGACACAGGAAATAATATAAAAGGTTCTAGAATAGATGATATCATACAGCATAATAACAGTATATTGGTCTTATGGAGTATATATAGACTTTAGGGTAGGTTAGTTATAGCGTGCACACAGACCATGGTCCATGGTATATATATTACAACTCAAAGTCCTTAAAGCTGAATAGTAAGGCAAAAATCTTATATTAGAGTTTAACATAAAAGAACTTAATAGAGAACTCTGTACTGGACTATCTATCTTATATACTAAATACCTATGGTCTGTGTGACTACTACTCTAGCCTACCCTAAATGACTATGTGTTTGCCTTAAAGTCAACATATATTATACATGCTATATAATATCATCCTTCCAGACCTTTCTACTTCTTTCTATTGCTATCTTGTGTTATATGCCAAGTCTACTTATCTAGAAAACATATTCTCACAGTACACTCCTTGTCAACAGCTAATCCAAATAAAGCCCACCTTCTATGGCAGCCATCTTACTTGCAATATGCCTCATAGCAGTGATGCAATCATCTGGGTATTCCATCTTTCATGACAGAGATACTCCTATTTGACTTAGTCTTTTATGGCAGAGTCACTTCTGTCAGTGTCTTCACACTAAAACCTCTGCTTGGGGTAATAGAGGCTACACCACTGAAACCCCAAGCATCTCCTATAGTATAAACTTGTATATAAGACTAGTAGTTACATTGTAATTTGTTAGTCTGATAATCAATGAAGATAATTCTTATTGAACTCAATCTCCAGTGTTCAACAGCGATACACAAAATTAGCACTCACTCCCAACTCAGACTTCTTTCTCTTATATGAAATTTTGACTATGCAGCAGACAAATAGTGTAATACATAAGCTGAAGCCAAGGTCATTCCACAAGTCTGCACATTTCTAAGACCATCTTGCAGACTTTTACCCTCAGTGTGAACTGCATCTGACACCTTGTGACATGTGACAATTACTGTGACAGTGTGACAGTGTGACCATAATATCATGCCAACCCTAACCTCTATTCCCAGAGTAGAAAATAAAAGAAAAAAAAGAAAAGAGAGGAGAATAAAGTCTAAAGAAAAGTCAAAAAAACTTGTGTCTACACTTTGTAAGTCTGACAATATAAGATAGATTAGTTTATACTTGGAACTATATTGAGTTCTCTTATGTTACTTAATATAAGACTATACTTTTGTTTTAACTCTTAGACCTAAGTTATAATATGATAGGTGAGGAATATAGTATACTGAAGAACATCTATTGTAAAAACTGAAGTGGAGAACAAAAAAAGCCAGTAACTAAGGTAGCTTCAGAACTTCAACACTTATTCATGAAGTTTCTACACTTTTCTAAGTAATTAGAGATTAATAGCCTACTTCTCTTTTAAAATAAGATATATATTTTACAGATCTTAGATCTTAGGCATTATATTTTTATACAATAACATCAAGATAGTAGAATATGTTTATTATGACTTAAACCTCGAAGTATTAAGATAAAAGAAGAATCTTATATTAGATTAATATATGAGAACACAATAAAGTTTCCATTACAAACTAATCTACCTTATATATAGTAGATGTCCATATACTTTCTATAAAGCTAACATGCTAGTATTATATTATATAATGTTATTTGTTCCAGAATTTTCTACAATTTTTTCTGTATTATATAATTATGTGATATGTGACTGTGACATATGTCACACTATAACCCCAACTCTTAGTTCAGAATAAGAAATAAAAACAAAGAAAAACAAAATCTACTATCTTTAACTCTGACAATGTTAGATAATAAAAAACACTGGAGTTTGTTTCCTGGAATTACTGGTAGTCTCAGATGTCATGATATATTAGCCAGTATGTTAGTACTTGTAATTTTTGTCTACAGAGCAAGTCTATTGTTATATTCTAATCTGGTTACATCTGTTCCAATTTATAGATAATATTTACTTTCTTATCTATATTTCCATACCTTACCTAGTATAAATAAACCTTATCCATTCTACTTTGATCACTCTTCAGACATCTTCACTAAACTTCTGAGCAACTCTATAGATCTCCATCTCTATATAAGAGAACTTAATAGAGTTCCAGTTACAGTGTGTCTACCTTATATATACACTTGGCTAATGGTCTGTGGTCTATGCTACACTAAGCCTAGCCTACCCTAAAGAATATATATACTATATGTTATTAACATGTGGTATGATATCACTGTTCTAGAATCTTCTTTGTTCTTCTATAATATGTGATTGTATAACCATGACATATGACATCATGCTAACCCCAACCCTAAGTTTAAAATAAAAGAATAAAATGAAAAGAAAATAGAAAAGCAAAAATAAAATAAAATAAATAAAGTCTACTATTTTTAACTCTGATACATCTAGATCCAAGATTTTGTTATAACTTAATAATAAGTAAAAAATAAATGCTTATAGTCTCAATTTTCCTAGATACTAGCTTAGACAGAGTATCTAGTATACAAGCTATATAGTTATACTGTAACTCTTATCCTAAAAATTGACTAAAACTGACACTCTTTTCTAGTATTAGCAATAACATATCTCTCTACCCTTTTAGTAGAATAACTCTCTCCAATCTCCCTAAGTATGATTTCTGAAATATGTGACTAGTGCAACAGGTAGAGGCACAGCATATAAGCTGAATGTTATGGTGCACTTGAACACTAACATTTTTCTTTTTCTTTTATCTATTTTCCTTGATTTAATATTTCTTTTCTTTTGATTTTTCTTTTCTTTTGATTTTTTGACAATGAAGAGGCACATGACTGTGGTTACATGACATGTCATATAATGTGAGGTCATAAGCCTAGACTTGGCTAGAGTGGGCTAGAAGGGGCTAGAAGAATGATGTCAGGGCACATATATATGGTATGGTGTCCTTATGGAAGACATGAGAATGAGGCATGGACAATACATAGACTTTAGGGCAAGGTTAATTAGTGTTAGCACAGACCATCTGTAACTTATATAAATAGGATAGCAATTCAGCAGAGACTTCTTGTCAAGTTCTCTTATGATCCCCACAACAATATCTGCCTTTGAGATTTATTGATTGTGTTTCTATTGGTCTTTGTGACTAGTGGTTGCCACAACACTGAAGCTGAAGATCATTTAACATCCATATTCCACACATTCCAGATAAGTTTACTACTTATCTGCCTTCTAGGAGTCTGCTATGGATCCTAGTTGCTGAGATGTGAGCCACATCTAACATTTAGTGAAGTAAGGATTTCATTTAACTAAAAACCTCTCTATTATGTTTATGAAGATCTATGAAGATCTAGAGAATCCAAGATACACCCTTATTATAGAATAATCTTCTTTATCAGTCATTTTATTGCTAATTTGCTAAGAGTATTTAGTTCTAAGCACAGCTTCAAAAAGTTCACAACTTCCTCAACAATTATTGAAGTATTGTGCTCACTCACTTCTTCATTTCCACCTCGTCATCACTCCTTATTAATCCTTCATTTCATATGCTGTCATTCCACACCTCTGTTATTTTTATAGTCTCTATAGTTACATCTGACTTATCTTCATTACTATGTAAATAGGTACATACTCAAACAGTCAGTATTTATTTTGTAGCTAGACTGTACTAGGGTCAGTTTCTTTTCCCCTGGTCCTAGTGACTCTCAAATACATTTGTTTATTCATCTCGAATCACTACGTTTCTATCTCATCAACAATGTCAAAGCACTGACTCTGAACCTTCACTTCGATTAGGACACAATTGTATATTCCCTCAGGTGATGGCAAGTATCAAGTACCAAATGATGCCATGCCAAGATACGTTGCACACAGCAGAGCCAATATGACTCGTTTTGTACGCTGATGCTATAATCTGTATCTCCCAACTTGCTCTGCAGGAATCATGGATTCAAAAATAGGCAAAGAAAAGTCTGATCTGTCGCATAGTGAGCCTAGATCTCTTTAAGCTCACACGTCAATCTCATTCCCACAAAACCCTTCACAAGAAATTCTCAGGGCTGGAATACTAAGGTGGTGGCTTACCGTTAGACAACTGACTCAGTGCTGATTGATGAGGGAAAAAGCGACACAGATAAGCAGTGATCCATGTGCTCGCAAAATGATTTTCTCTTTTCAATAGACTGCAGCGTATATTTCTCTTTTCAATAGACTGTAGCGTATATATATCTGTTGGATGTCATCTTTCTTTATTTGATCTTGTTATCTACAAGAAAAGAATCAAATCGTCTTATGGCCAAGGCTTGTGATCTACTTTTCCCCCTAGTGCTGTCATGGGGAAACTTTGGGAGTATCTTGTTCAGGCTTTCCCTCTGAAACCAAAATTCAGAGTCGAAGATATCCCAGATCTCTCCGGTAAAGTCATAAAGTCATCGTGGTAACTGGTATGTCTGGAAGCAGAAGCAGATAGGCAACTTCAGCTGACACGTCTTTAGGGGGAAACTCAGGCATAGGCTACGAAACGGTCAAAGTAAATAATGTAGGCTGTTATGTACTCTATGGACTGATTTATTCAACTATAGGCGTTGTTACTGAAAAATGCCAA
>JAJOHK020001938.1:0-11039 GCA_022457215.2 Leucocoprinus gongylophorus
ACAAGAGGATTATCTCTAACATATAAATGGTTACTTTACAAAATGTGTATACTTTCTATTGCTCTGTATAGATTCTGGCTTTGGTATTCCAAAGATGCATATCTTTATCAGCCTCTCAAAAAATTGAAGAAAATACAAAGAAAAGCAGCTTTATAGATCACATGAGTATTTCACACCTTACTAACATAGAGAGTTGAGGCTATAGCAAGCCTTATTTCTATCTATTTTCATCTTGATAAAATCAGTAGTTGACATCATCTATGTATAGTATCTCTCTTTAAGCAATATGTGATCAACTCTCTCTTGGACAAGCATTATTCTAAGAAGACTAAGCCTCATTGTATGGCCATAGCTTATCTTACTTTCAAACAATGATTGAAAATCAAGAGTTCTATAGTGGACATAAACAACCATTTAAATGAAGTTTTTTTGTCTTTTGATAGTTTAAATAGATAACTTTCTTCTAGTTTTTGTTTGGTAGACACTTTTCCTGATTATTTTTCTTTTCATTTAGTTAACTGAAAAGACATCAATGTAAAAATTGCTTATTATAACAAGCTTGATAGCATCTACAAGGATTTACTCATCAATTAAGATATGGTACTTATTATTTTAGACACTAGTGTCAAAAACAACATTATTACTTTAATCTCATATATTTGTAGAGAACAAGAAATTATTGCCAAAACTGTTTATTATGCAATAAATGTAATGTCTACTGAAACTAAACTCTTTGCTGTTAAATACAGTATCAATCATATGACTCAAATACAAGACATCACACATATTATTGTTATCACAGATGCCATTCCAGCCATTAAATATATTTTTGACATATCTATTCATCTATATCAATTGCACTCTATTACCATATCTAATAATCTTAGAGGTTTCTTTAACAAGAACTTCAATAACTTGATTTCATTCTGAGATTGTACTAGCAGCAACAAATAGGCTCCTTGTTGTGGCAACCACTGGATACAAAGTCCAATAATCACACAAGTAAGTAAAGCTCTCAGTAGGCTATTAATGTGGAGATTATAAGAGAACTTGACAAGGTGTCTCTGCTAGATTGCTACCCTATTTATATGAGTTACACATGGTCCATGCTACAAATAATTACTCCTGCCCTAATGTTCATGCATCATTCATAAGTGCACCATATGTATGTTGTAGACTCAAAACCTTAGAGTTGGTCAAGAGACTAAACCTTATACTAGGTTAATACAAGAGAACTCGATAAGGAGCTCCTACTCTATCTACCACTATATATACAGTTCTGTCCTGGTCCGTGCTACAACATTATATTAAGTCCATGCTCCATCCTCATGTTCTATTACTCATCCACATGTGTTTTCCATAAGGCCACCATGCTTTCTACATGTGCCCTGACGTCATACCTTTAATCTCCGCTATACATGTGCACACCATGTGTACACCATGAGGAACCCATGTCCCTTGACGTCATCTCCTAATCCTAACTCCATCTAGACTCTTCCTGATCCTTCTAGACCCTAAGTCCTTCCAGACCGCTCTAGACTATATCACATGACTTCCAGGTCACGTACCTTCCTAACCCTATGTCCGTTGTAGACTAATAATTACCTACTGTCCTATTCTTGTCCACTAACCCTAACCCTAAAGTCTGTCCACATCCTTGTGCTATAACAATGTATACTATGAGATAGTCATGTAGTTAATATACTTCTTGATGTCATCTATCTAGACTACTCTAGCCTGCTCTAGTTTATTCTAGGCTTTATGATATCACATCATGTGACCACAGTCACATGCCTCTTCATCATCAAATAAAAATAAAATCAAAAGCAAAGAAATATAAAATCAAGAAAAATAGATAAAAGAAAAAGAAAAATGTTGGTGTCCAAGCACATCATAACACTCCTTATCTATTGGCTGATAAAAAGTTGAAACATCTCAAGATATATCTCATCTTACCAAGCAAATCATTATGGGAGTATAGTAGAAAAGAAGAATGCAACTCTTTTATTCACAAATAGCAGATGTACTTCCAAGCTTTAGAATACAAGAGAAGAAATTTCTAAATAATTAACCTATTTGTCCAATATATTTCAAAAGCAGTGTTTGACTGAAACATTTTGGTCTCTTCAGTCCAATGTATGCATACATTACTAGATTTATTATGAATCATGCTTTATTAACAAATATAAGCTTGGGTTTTTCCCTAAATAATTCTCTACATACCTATACAGAAATCCTCCTATCAAGATAAGGACACACATTCTACATGAGTGTGTACAGTATAAGAAGTCTTGAAACTCTAAAAGAGAATTCCTCAAAGATGTTCTCCCTTTTCTAGAGTTCAATTCAAGAGTATTTTGCTTACAGAAAAATATTATATAGAATCAGTTTTCTACTAAACTTGATACTCTACTTAGTGTAGTTAATTACATTATGTAATCACCATGGCCTATCACCACATCCCATGTAATAAATTGTTGATTTAAAAAAATAAAAATGAAATAAAAGATGAAAATAAAAAGAAACTAAGTCTATTATCTTTAAGTTGTACAATGTACTATCTATAAGATCAATATACTATAATTATATTACATGACATTATATGTAACAAAAAGGAATAAATCAATAAAAACTAAAGTCAAGATAAGTGCTTAGTATAGAAACTTAATACTGGTAAATATTTAATCTTAATTTTAAAATTTCAAAGAAAAGCAAATAAACAACTAAAGAGATATTATGTCAGAGTTGAAGATGATGAACTTAGCCTATTTTTTTTCTTATTTTATTTTTTTATTTTTTATTTATTTTCTTATTTTAGACTTAGAGTTAGGGTATAGCATGATATCACACATGACTGTCAATGCTTCTTTCTCTTATACCACCATCTTACATAGTAGTGCCTAATAGAGAATTAGTGAATAAACCTCTTTTCAACTCTCCTACTGGCTCTTTTTCTGCTTCAACTAACAATTTACCAACTGTGAATCTTTTCAGCAATACAGGGATGGACATTCAGAAGGAAAAATCTCCTGACAACTATGATGAGGTGAGAGGTAAATCACACTCATGAAGTATAAATAGCTCAAGAGTTAGCTCCATAAGCTCTACAATATTGAAAGAACCATACTACAAGAGAATAGAAGATGAAAATGGTATGGACATTGACAACATCAAAAACACCTCCCCAAGTTGTTCTATGAGGCATCTCAAAAGAGGGATATTTGTCTTAGGGTAGCAGCTGAGAACTACAAAGACACATTGCCTGCATAAGGCAAACTCACCAATACCAACCACTTACAATGTGGCCCTGAAAAGGTCTCTGTTCTTATCTCTACATGAGGCTTGACTACATAAAACGAGGAAAGTACATTCATTAACATTTCCCTTCCATACAACCCAAACACTTCTGCTGATCCTGAAATTTGAGATGGCAACTTTCATCTAATTTCACTCCATGATTTAATCGAACATTTGGGTTTGGATGTCAAGAGTATCAAGGATTCCTTGAGATTCATAACCAAATACATTACTAACAAACAAATAGAGTCGTCAAAGGCTAATGACTTAGAGGACTTCAAAGGTATAAAAGAGGTAGTATGGAACTTTATTTCTTCTATCTATGAAGCTAACTGGGATGCATTGTATGCTGATAACAATTCCATATCATTAAGGAGGAAAATTGCATTGAAATTCACTTTCAAGATGCCTCTGCCTTCTCAAATGAATAATAAGGAAAAAAATAGTCCATCTCTGGCTAACAGTAACAGGCTTCCCCCTCTAATTCCAGCAAAATCTCCTAAGGAGGTTAACGAAATTTTGAAATTCTTCAAGAATAACAAAATAGTCAACTTGCCAACTAACAAATCCAAGTCCTATACCCAGGCTTCCAAACAGAATATGAGTATGGCAGATGTAATCAAAATTAAAGAAACATTTCCATTGGTCAGTGTCAAAGAAATCGATTAAATTAACAATATCATTAGAGGACCTTCAAAACCCAAGCCATGCATCCAAATGACAACTAAAGGTCCTTCAAGAAAGCAGATAATCATTCCTATGGTGAAAGACAACATTGACAAGTTTATGAAGAATTCCTTGATTTATGTAGCTAATCTCAACAGGAACTTGAGAAACACTAAATCTAAAGTCTCAGTAGACTTCATTTGTTCTGACCCCCTTGGTATAACAGTTGTTACCAACAGTATTTTGGTCAACTCTGACTTTCTGATCATTGAAAAGTACATAAAAAACCTGGAAAATATTAACTCCACTTGGATTGAAACTCCATGCTTACCACAATCAAAGTCATACCTCAAGATCATTGGCATCCCATATTATCTGCATGGAAGCTACAACTCCCAAGAGTGCATCACATCAAATGATGTCTTCGACATCATAAAGCAAAATCATATCTTCGACAATATTATCCTTGCCTCCAAACTAAGGGTAATCAAAGTATTGCCAAAGTCTGATATGACTATTGTATGGATTGACATTTGGGACATATAAAGCAGAGTCAAGGCTAAAGACCTTATTAATTGATGTTTCAACATCAGAAGGTATATTGTGATAATTAGAATGGCTAATATGAGCCCTGGCATTCCTCAGTGTAAAAACTGTTGGAAGTGGGATCATTCAACTTTCTCTTGCAGAATTCAAGGCTCAAAATGCATAAAGTGTAACAGACCTCATAAGTCAGAAAATCACTGTGAATTCAGATGGTGCTGCAAAGCAAATGATAAAATTAATCCTCCACACCTCGAAACCAAAGAAGACAAACCATATCCGCATACCTTTAAATATACAAACTGCCATGGAGAGCACCAAGCAGACTCAACAACATGTCCATTCTGGAAAAATTGGTTTAATAAAGAATGGCATTAAAAGAAATATTCGGAGATCCATGAAAACAGGATCAAGTTAATTTGTTTGGTTGGGAATGAGGAAATGAAACAATGATTGTGAACAAACTCAATGTTTTTTTCCAGAATGTTTACAAGAATTCCTTAATCATCAACTCTATTCTCAAGATCTGCAACAACTTTGATATCATTCTCATTCAAGAACCACCATGGTCTATTATCCGATTGATCCCTGGTTCAGTATCGAGCAAAGGAGAAGTACTAGTTGGGGTTCCCCACCACCCTAACTGGCTATCGTTTGCCAGGCCCTCTCCCACTCAATCTGATTATCCAAAAGTTATGGCCTACATTAACATTAGACTTTCTCATTTTCAATTTTTCCTTTGCAGAGATATCATTAATTACAGGGACATTCTTTTAATTTCTTTCTTTTCTAACAATGTTTGCTATTCTATTATGAACATTTACTCTGACGCTTTCCACTCCACCTTAAAGTATTTCAAGGATACTGAGGTTAATATTAACAATTTAATTATTATGACAGGTGATTTCAACATTAGAGATAGTCTGTAGGACTTCTCCTTTCCTCATCATTCCTCGATTAGTGATGATCTATTTATTATAGCAGACTCATTTAACTTAGATTTATTGATTCCTACTAACTCTATCCCTACTAGGTATTTGGATACACTAGGGATGTCTGACTCAGTATTAGATCTTATGTTCCTCCATAGCGATTCAAGCAAACTCAATCGACATGCTATTTATCCTTCTTGGCAACTTGCCTCCAACCATGCCCACCTCACTATCACTATTGTCATTGAAGAAGAACATATAATGAATACCAAACTTTCTTTGCCAAAGAAGAGTGAACAAGAAGAAAAATTCATCAAAGAAGTCATTGATGTCTTCAAATTGCTTGACATTACAAACCTCAGAAATTGCGAATCACTGGAACAAACTGTCAACAGTTTAGCTACTAGTATCAAACAAGTGTGGAAGTCTAATGAAGCACTCCAAGATTTGGTAGAATGATGAGTATAGGTGATCTCTTAACATTTATAGAGAATCTAGAAGCCTTGAAGATTGGAAATCCTTCAAGAATATCATCAAAGTCACCAAAAGAGCTTTTTTTGATTCCAAAATTCAGGAAGTCACCAACAAGAGTCATGGTCCTTGGGAGCTCATGAACTGGGTTAACAAGTGCAAACTTCCAGCTTGTTGTGACAACTACTAGATACAAGGTCCAATGATAACACAAGTGGTAAAGCTCTCAGTTAAGCAATCAAGTGGGAAAAAGCACAAGAGAACTCAACAAGGAGCCTCTGCTAAATTAGAGTCCTATTTATACTATTACAGGTTAGTCCATGCTACTACCTCATGTTTGCCTCATGTCTTACTCAAGGCCACCATGTGTACATCATGTGCCCTGACATTATCTTCCAGATCCTTCTACCATGTTCTAAGCCTATGATGTCACATCATGTGACATGTCATGTGACTGCAATGTCACATGCCTCTTCTTCATTAATAAAAAGAAAAAGAAAAAGAAATTCAAAAGAAAAGAAATATAAAATCAAGAAAAATAAATAAAAGGAAAATGTTAGTGTCCAAAGTATTCCATAACAGTATCCCCCTCTTAGGGTTCCGCTTCCAGAGGAACTTCTTTCTCATTCCCCCAAATTCTCTTACTCATCTGCTTATCCCTCTCATTCCATTCTAAACTCTCTTCTAACTTCTTTATATATTCTTTTTCTCCCTCCTTCCTATTGTTCTTCCATCTATTCCAATTCTTCTCTAATTTCTTCAAATACTCCTTCTCAAAATTCTTATCATCCCACCCATACAGCAATTTTGCCATATATCTCCCTGGTAACTCCTCTCTTTTGAACTCTTCAGCTTCTGGATTCAACTTTATTCCTTTCCCTTTTCTCACTTGTATCTTCTGTATTTCTTCATCAAATCTTCCCTTCTCAAATTCTTCTACTTTCTTCATTGTATTTTTCAGGTTTTCTAGTTCTTTCTATGTATTTTCTTCTACTGTATATCCTTTCTATTTCACCAAGTATTTCATTTTCCCCTTCCTCTCTTGTCTATCCAAAATCTCTTTTACCTCATATTCTTTTTCACCAGCTACCTTAACAGGAGGTGGTGGTATCTTCTTCTGTCTTTCTACTTGCTCTCTATACTTCACTATCCTCCTTACATTAACCACCAGATGTATCCATAATAACACCAGTAATTCCAACTCTACTGTATTCTCTGATACTATTTTCTTGACCACATATGGTCCTATAAACTTTTCCATCAACTTCTTCATTGCCCTTTTCATCAACTCCATTGAAAAGTCCTTTGTACTAATCAACACTCTATCATCTACCCTATATTCTTCTGCCTCTTTCTTATTTCTATCTGCTTGTCTCTTCATTTCTTCCTGCAATCTTACCAATGCTGCTCTTGCCTCCTCATGTCTTTCCTTCATCTCTCTTGCAAATTCTTCAGCCTTCTCATTTTTTCCCTTTTTTCTGATATCAAAGTCCATTCTCGGTTTTCTCCCATAGTTTACTTGGAACAGTGACATTTTTGTTACTGTATGCATCTTATTATTGAATGCAAATTCTGCCATTGCTAACCATTCTGACCAATTGTTCTGCCTATGATTGACATACATTCTCAAATATTGCTCCAGCTCCTAATTTGTCCTTTCTGTCTGACTATCCATCTGTGGGTGATATGCCGTGGACAACTTTGTTTCTATCCCCAACATTTTATTCAACTCTTTTGTCAACCCTGCTGCAAACTGTGGCCCTCTGTCTGATATCACACTTTCCGGCAACCCATGCAACTTCCACACATTATCTCTAAACAACTTTGCCAATCCTTCTGCCATCATTTTTTCTGTCATCGCTACAAAGTGGAACATTTTCAAAAACCTATCACAGACTACCAAAATTAAATCATGACTTTTTGACAGTGGTAACTTCGTAATAAAATCCACTGATATATGCTGCCATGGTTTTTCTGGTACCTCATTAAGCCTTAATTTTCCTGCTGGCATCTCTGCTCTATTCTTTATCCTTTAACACTGATCACATCCCTCCACATATCACTTTACTTCCTTTATAATTCCTGGCCACCAGTAGTTTCTAGTAACCAGTTCCACCGTCTTCCATTATCCTCCATGTCCTACTATCAGTGTATCATGATGAAGCCAAATAATCTCCACTCTCAACTTCTCATTCTTTGGTACATATACCTTCCTCTCTTTCAATACTAATCCTTCCTCTATCTGCCATTCCTTATCTCTTAATGTCTTAACTCCTGCTTTCTTCATTTCTTCTACCACCTTTATTACTTCTTCATCTTTATCTCTTGCTTTCTTTATCCTCTTCACTATCTCTTTCTCTGATCCTTCTACTAACTGCTCTATCGCTCTAATTTCTAACCATTCTTCCATCAACATTACTTGATTTTTGTTATCTCTTTCCACTCCCTCTGCCCAGTCTACCCTTCTACTCAAACTATCTGCTCTTCCCATACTCTTGCTAGCTACATGCTTCAAAGTGAAATCAAATCTTGACAAGTATAATGACCATCTAGCCTGTCTTCAATTCAACTTCTGAGCCTTCATGAAGTACTCCAAGTTCTTGTGATCTGTCCATATTTCAAACCAATCCTTGGCTCCTTCTAAAAAGTGTCTCTATATCTCTAAGCATCATATGATTGCTAACATCTCTTTATCATGAATTTCATAATTTTTTTCTGCTTCATTCAATGATTTTGAAATATAAGCAACTGGCCTCCACTTCATTGACAACACTCCTCCTGTCACAAAATATGATGTATCCACTTCTACTCTCATTTCTTTGTCCAAGTCTGGTGTGACTAAGACTGGCTCTATCATAAACCTCTCCTTCAATTCCTCAAATGCTTTTTGCTGCCTCTCTCCCCAACTCCACTTATTTCCTTTCCTCATCATCTCATGTAATGGCCTCACTATCTTTGCAAAATCTTTGACAAACCTTCTGTAATAATTTGCCAATCCCAAAAACTTCTGCACATCTTTTACACTTTTCAGCACCAGCCACTCTATTACTTCCTGCACCTTTTCCTTCTCCATTCTTACTCCATCTTCTCCAATTATTACTCCCAAAAATCCTACTTCTCTAACCTTCTACACACATTTCTCTGGTTTCACAAACAAATCATTTTCTTCTAGTCTCCTCAATACTTTTTCTACTATCTCATCATGTCCTTCCTCTGTCTCCATTGATATCATCACATCATCAATAAACACTGCTATCTTTTCTTCTACTACTAAATCTCTCAACAGATCATTCGTCATCGCCTGGAATGTTGCTGATGAGTTAGTTAACCCAAAGAACATTACTGTGGGTTCAAATGACCCTTCTGGCGTCAAGAATGCTGCCTTCCACTCATCTCCCTCCTTTATCCTTACATTGTTATAACCCTACCATAAATCCATCTTCGTGAATATTTTTTTCTTCCCAATACTGTCTATCAGATCCGAAATTAGTGATAACAGATAATTGTTTTTAACCATTTAACTGTTCAAATACCGATAATCCTGTACCATCCTCTTCTTCCTATCTTTCTTCGGCACAAAGAACACTGGTGACATCTGTGGTGATTTCAATGGTCTAATGTACCTCTTTCTCAACTGGTCTTTCAAAAATTCTTGTACCTCCTCTCTCTCTACTCTTGACAATGGATAGATCTTGCCCTTCTTTGGCACAAATCCTTCTCTGAGATCTATGGCATGATCCCAGGCCTTCCTTATTGGCATTCTTTCTGACTTTTTCTTTTCAAACACCTTCAAATACTTATGCAACTGTCTTGAAACCATTTCCTCTATCTTTTTTACTATTATCATACCTTCCTCATCTAACTCTTCTTCTTTCTCTGCCACTATTCTTACTATTGCTATTTCTTCATCTGTTGTCAGTCTTCTCATTTCCTTCTTCTTCTTCTTCTCTTCCTGTTTCTTCCATCCTGGTTTTGTTTGTCTTCCTGTCCTCCACTTCTTCCTATATTCATCTGGACATCTCATTATCTGTACTTCCCCCATTTTCCAATCTATCTCTGGGTTATAGCATGCTTGTTATGATCTCAAGTCCTTAGAGTCAGACAATAGAACAACTCTTGTATTGAGTAACATAAGAAAACTTAATAGAAAACTCTTCTATAAACTAGTCTACCTTATATAGTCCTACAGATGGTCCATGCTAATTACTGTGCACTCTACCCTTAACAACCATGTGTAGTCCATGAGGCTAACATGTGGTATCCATGTTGTATGATGTCATCTATTCTCGAATCTTCTATTAAATTCTCCTAAGTCTTGTGATCTATCTTGTGACTATGCCATCAGGTGACTGATCAACCCTAACCCTAGTTGTTCTAAAAATAGAAAATAGAAAAATAAATCGAAAAGAAAAATAAAATAAATCAAGTCCACCTTCTTTATCTTAACAGTGCTAGCCAAGGCATACCCAATATAACACTCCACTTCTGACCTTCTATCATATCTATTGATGTCCACTCCTTATGTCCTTTGAAAAATATCTCCACCTCTACTGTATCTACTATAGGTCTCACATAATTAAGCATGCTATCAACATTCCCCACATACACTGGCTTTTCCAACTTTGTTCTCCTCAATTTGTGCCTCCTCGCAAACTCCTCACTTATTACCAACCCCATCGCTCCACTATCCAATAACATTTCTGTTACTACTCCCTCCTTGTCTTCTTCCTGCTTCAACCCAATCTTCACTACTACTTCTCTCAATGTTTTTTCGTTTTTCTCTTTTCCTTCCACCTTTGTTTGCCTTACTTCTACCCCCTTCTTTACCTTTTCTTCTCTTAAAATTTCTTTTCTATCTTTCCTTACTTCTCCTCCACCTCTTTCTCTTCTCTGTATTACTCTATTTTTTAACACCTCAAATTTATTTGAGAGTACCAATATTGGTCCCTCTTCTCCCATATTTCTGCAATGACAGGCCACATGTCCAAAACCTCCACACCCAAAACATTTTCTCTCTTCTATCCCTCTCTATCTATTCTTCTCTCTCTTTCTTTCTCATATTTCCTGTCATCTCCACCCTTTCTCTGCTCTTCTCTCCTCTTGTACTCTCATTTCTTCTACCCTTCTCTT
>JAJOHK020001939.1:0-11036 GCA_022457215.2 Leucocoprinus gongylophorus
TCTACTCTCATATATTACTATCTCCAATATTGTTATTCTATACTAGATACTACTATATTACCAGCTATAGCTAAGTCTGTCATATCTATTACCCAGATATTCAAAATAGCTTTGTTATCTATAAAAACTGCCTTGGTTATCTAGAGCATGCTATTGAAAATATCTGTACTTAAATCAGGAAATCTGATTATTGAAGTCATCTATTAAGATAGTAAATAGAAAATAGAACAAAACTTGTTTTAAACAGATATTTATTATCAATCACAAAAAGAAGAGATCAGATCAAGTATAGAAAATTACCTATAAAACAGATGTGGAAATCTGTGAGATTGAGTAAGTACCTGAAATATGAATCAAGCTTAAAAGCTAATCTGTGAATGTACAATGTAATATTAGAAAATAATCTTGGTCTCAACTTATATGTTATGCCTATTACTTGTTATGTGATCATAATTTCAAAGAATCAAGGGTTAATAAGAAGAGAATTCTTATCCTCTTCTTATCTGATTTTAGCTAGAAGAATTCTTAGTTGATTTCCAGACTGGAGACTACAGAGTATCTACTTAGTCTTATATACTGAGTTTATAATCAGAGCTATGGCTAAAGAATATTAGTGTAGGAGATAACTAAGAAAACAGTATAAAGACAGTTTTTATAAAATAAGATGACTGGGAGTCTAAGTGACAGATTACTAGGAGATAAAATATGAGAGACTAATCCATATGTAAATAGTTATAGATGTAGAAATACACCTAGGTGTGATTAGAAACCTAATTGAAAGTCAGAAAGTAGAAATCTCAGAAGTCTTGAAAGTTAGTTTACAATAACTTTTTCAAAAATAATTTTCATTTGTCTTAAACAAGTTATTGTAATATATACTTAGTGTATCTAGAGAGTATAGAAATAGACTAAGGTATTTACAAACCATATTTATCAACTATAAGTTATTTATATAATTTGGAGCACTTTATACAATATTTGTAGTTGTTATCTTTGTTGTTAGTATAATTAAAAGCAATACTCTATTTTCTACAATAGATATAATGTTGTTGTTTAGTAAACTCTCTTAAGACTGATTTATTACTATATACTCTAAATACTTATCATAATAGAAATCACATTCAATTTGATTCTTGTTTATTCTTCTGAGAAATAAGATAAGCAGTTTGTAAGATTTAATAATAATCTTGATAGGTTACAGTTGAACATCCTCAAGATACTGAAATGATAAGGATTGAATTAGAAGTAGATCAAGTATTGTTTTGATGTAGTAATCATAAAATCTATAATCATGTTCTACTGTCTTGATTATTGAGAAATATTATCACTGATTGTATTAGTCAATATAAACTAATAAAAAAAGAACTAGCTAATATTTAATAACAAAAATTAGTGTGAAATCTCAATAAACATTGATATTGATGATATAATCATATATAGTTAGTACCATACATATAGTAATTATATCTACAATTCTGAAACTAGCTTTGTTCAATAATAGCTACTTTATGATAATAATCTTAGGTTCATAATATTAACTCAACCTAAAGTTGAGCTAAAAAAGCTACCAAGCAGCATACTTCTCTTAACTGTTAGACATGGTTTATATCTCATTATCCAAGATTCAGAAGGAGCATCTTAGAGGTCCAAAACTAAGTGATTTTGCATTATCTAAGAACATAAAAGACAGAGTGGAACAATCTTCAGCTTCAGCTTATGTACTATACCTTTATAAATCATACTAGTTACATATTTCAGATTAGAAACTAAGAACTTAGAGAGTAGAAGACCATCAGAAGATAGCAAGGTGTATCATTGCTAACATGAGAAAAAGAGTACTAGTTTTAGTTGATTTTCAGAATAACTACTACAGTATAAATTACTAAATTATATACTAGTTAGTATTTCTAAAGTAGCTATCTGGAATGTAATTGCTAAGCAAGTTACCAGTGATTCTCAGATGTCATGAAAGGAAGATCCATGGAGTTGTCTTGGACTAGTAAGGATATCCAAGGTAGAATGGATGGTTTTAATCTATACTAGAAGAGTATGGATGAGAGTAGGTGGTTATTTGTGGATAGGAATAGATGAGGCCAGAATACAAAATGTGACATCAACCAGACAAATATATTCCTTTATCATATATAAGATTAGAGAGAATGATATTAATAATATCAAATCTTACTTGTCTAAGATTACTGTTCTAAGAAAATGTGCTTGAGCTCATTAATAATGAAGTTGCCAGCAGTTTCTAATAATGGTAATTAGTTGTAATCACTTCTATAGAACATACTTAGCTTAATATCAATCAAGTATATTTTATTTTTTGACTATAGCTAAAATTTACCTTGGGCTAAAGATTACCCATTGCCAATAAGTGACCTGGAGGTCACAAGCAATAGTATCTCCTTGATGATGGCCTTTACTTATCTTTTAACAGCTACAGAAGCTCAAGATTAAGTGGAAGATTAATTGTAAATATAAAAGCTTGTATAAAATAAGAGATACCAGATACAGATATATTCAGATTTTATAGTCTTTTCAGACTGAGATGAGTATTGCTAGTATCTAAAATAGAAAACCAAGAGAAAACCAGAATAAATATATATATATAGATATTAAGTCAACTATTGCTTACAAGCTAATTTCTCATCACATACCTTTCAAAGTGAGAATTTTTCACACTAAATTACAACTACTGATGAGTAAACAAATTTATGAAACAATTGAGGAAAGAAATCTACAGAGTTACTGGTTATAGATAAGCATAAGAGTTAATTCTGGATGAGAATAGCTATGAGTATTTCTCTTGTCTTTCAAACAAGATATATGACTCACCTAAGAAATTACAGGCTGTATAGATCATTATTAGCCTAACAAAGCACTTTAATAAAGATAAGATGACAAAAAATTCCAATAAGGTAGAATATTATACTATTTTTAGTAAATTGGTTGGAAATTTACTTACTGTGTTGTTTTGGTTAGAGTGGCCTGCAGTATATAATTTGCAAGTATATAGTATATTTTCCTTGACTTAACTTTTTTTTTGTTTAATAATTTATTATATAGTGTTTGATTGCAGACTATGGTAAACTATCTATAATAAATAGCTTACAGTTTTTAAGGCCTCAGAAAGTGGAAACTCCCTTCATAAACAGACAGAGATGTCATTAGGATTAGAAGAAGTTAGAAAGAATTCTAGATAAAGATTGCTTATGACCAACCTACTTATTATATATCTAAGTCTAGAAAAATCTATCATACTAAGAATATAGAGTTAAAAAAACTAAGAAAAGAAAAACTGAGAAACTATCTATAGAATCAAAAAAAGCAAGCTAATTGAGCACTTATAAAGGCTCAGAGGAAGATAAAGATCAATTTTAAGAGAAAGTCTCAAAACAAAAACAGTCAAAAGACTGTAGATAAGTTTTGCAATCACTAAAGCTTGAGCAATTGCAAGGGTAAAAGAAAATGTGATCAGAAAAGCTGTTCAGCAACATACAACCTAGGGTAGCCTTATTATCTAAAAGATTGAAGCATTCTATAAGATTAAGTAAAGAAGCTTTAGTACCCAAGAGAAAGCCTTTCAAATGAGCACACTAGGTATCACCTTAAGAGGCAAGTAATTGTGGGTGAGGGCACATGCTCTTGGAATGTTTAGTACTAAGTAGAAACATTAGTACATGTTGTAGAGGAAAAGTAGTAGTCTTAAGATCAGACTGCTTTATCAGCTTCTTGAGAAGAAGATATATAGAAATGAGGTCTGCCAGAGCCTTAACTCTACCAGTGGGTAAGATGCAAAATATACTAAAGATCTAAAAAGCAGCCTTATTATATAGCTGTTAGAAGCAACACCTGGGTCTTAATAGAAGCTCTAGCAAAGAATTCAAGTCTAAAGCCATAGGTAGTAATAGGAATAATGTATGAGCAATATAGAAAGTACTTTTAGAGTAGGAGAAGGCCTCTAGTTGAATTTCCAAGTATTTCCATTGCTTTAACTATTGACAGTGCCTTGGTAGAGTAGTATCAATTATGTTTTTTAAAAGACAGATGTTGATTGAAGTAAATCCCAAGTGTCCCTAGTATATCTTGGATTTGAAGGTAAGAGCACCAATTGCTGAGAGGTCTAGCTCTGAATTCAAGTCATTATATGCCCTAGAAAAATGAAAAATTTTGACTTGTCATGCTCTATGACCAAGCCAAACATCACCATCAAGCCTGTAACTACTTTATAGCTATTATAAAGCTCTGGCAAGGTTTTATTATACATTTTTCCCTGAGAAATTAGAAGACTATCATCAACAAATAAAAGAATAGAAGTATTTAAGTAGAGAGCTTGAGCTCTATATTCAAAAATACAAATAAGAGAAGCAATATAAAGTACAGAAAGAATAGGAGACAATGCAGAACCTTGCTATATACCTATATCTACATCACAAGCTCTAGAAAGAAATAAATTCCAAGAATACTGGGTAAATCTATCTATAAGATAGTTGGAAAAGAAGTCTATAATACAGTTTGTAAAACCAAAGTATTTGAGAATTGAAGTAAGTATACTGTAGTTCAAAGAAGGAAAGAATTATGTAATATCAAAGGCCACAACACTTGTTTTTAAGTCTTTTGGCCTAGCTAGCTTATACTAAATAAGTCAAAAACATACTAATATCTTCAGTAGACTGTTGACCCACACCTCCAAGTTGGTTGAGATAAAGAATTCTATACTTGACAGCATCAAACTGAAGTTGTCCAGCATTTATCTTCTTAATAAGCTTGCTAAGAGTGTTAAGCAGAACAATAAGTCTAAAAGCCTTGGAAATATCATAAGCAGACTTGCCTAGTTTGAATATAATTATAGAGACTGACTTCTTAAAGTGTCTAGGCCAATGGTGAAGTAATAGACAGGTATTGGCTAAGGAGAGAATGCCTACAGCACAAGTGTTGTTAGCTAAGATAAGCTTGAGATACTGCTAAGTAATATGGTTAGAACCTGGAGCAGAGATATTGAAGCAGGCTTTAAGCACTTTCTGCATCTCCAACAGTGAAAGAGCATTTAAGAGCAAGTGGTCTGGCTAGAGACCTCATCTAGGACAGAGAAGTCAACAAAGTGATTAGCTGTAGTATTATAGGACTGGTGAAGTGCACTTTACAAGTCAGGGAGGTTGTTACAAGGTTGGCCTTGGAAGTGGATGGCCTCTACTGCAGGTAACTTACACTGTTTGACCTAGCTTATAAGATTCCAAGGTTGTTTATTAGTAATAGTATTTCAGCAATCCTGTTGTTGAAAAATTACTTCTTGGCCTATCTAATAGTAGAGCAAAAGAAGAATCAGTCAGATTACTCCCAGTTCATTTATAGGTCTTTATTGCAGTCCTATACTCATTGTTCCACCACTCTTTAGAATAAGTGGTTATATTAATTCTCTTGGCATAAGTAGCCCAGCAGTCAGCAAAGAGCTCAGAGATTATTTCAGAGAACAAGTTAAGATCTATAATAGAATCCAGAGCAGAGAAGTCAAGTTGAGAAAGTCCTTCACTCATAGAGAGTATAAAAGTCACTTTTTCATCACTGTCTTATTTTGGAACTTTCTTGTGCACCTAGATATTCTCTAGAGCAATAGAAAGGTTGATTATGAGGGGAGCATAGTCTAGAGGTCATCTAAGATCAGGTTCAATAGAATGGATGGCTTGGACATAGCTTATGCCTAAGAAAATAAGGTCAATAACTGAGTTAGCATGACCACTAATATCTGAGTAATAAGTAGGAACAGAAAGCACTAGAAGGGAGCACACAAGACTGTAAAAGTCTGTCAGATCCCTCAGAGACTGGCCAGCAGCAGAATGCAATAAAATAGAGGGATCCCATTTAGCATCCCTAATATTAAAGTCCCTACCCATGTATAACAGATTAGGGATGCTCAGAGCTTTTCTAGTCAAAAATTCAACTATAGTATAAAGATTATCTAAGTAGACATTCATAAGAAACTGACATCTGCATTTATTGAAGAAAGACAGAAGCTAGATGTCTCTATGGTTGACTATGTCTCTTTTGAGAGCAAAACAAAGTCTAGATAGTCTAGAGTAGATAAAGTATATAACACTCAGTACCTGTTCAGAGTTCTGTGAAAATTAAACTATCTAGGACTATTCTGGATGAATAGGAGTACCAATCACTTCCTGGTCTTTATGATTTGTAGTAGATAGTATAAATAAAATTCCAGAAAGGCTCCTAGATGAATAAGATATCATACAGTTTTTCTGTGACTCCAGAAGACTGTCAACTAGTACATAGTTTTTCTAAACATTCTGTAAATAAATATAAATCATATTAGTTATATCAGACATATTCAATGACTATTCCCACTAGAACCATTGACAATGTTATGGTTAGCTCATTCAAAGCACACCTCAGTAGCCTTATTAATATGCTACTACTTGTCAAAGCAATAGCACCAAAAGGGACACTTGTTATTATCAGCAGAGTGGTTACTCTTGTAGTTCAAATACTTGAAAGTATGAAAACAAGATATACCAGTTATAGTAATCTCTCTAGAAGAGTTAGACTTAGAATTGATCTTATAGCACCAAACTCACAGTTTGTAGTTTTCTACTTTGTGAGAACTATCACATTTCTAACATTTAGTATCTTGAGTCTATGTCAAGCATGGTTCATACCAGGAGATAAAGTCTATGAAGTTTACTTGGAAGTATGCAGAGTATGTAAACTCTATGCTTAGTAATATGAACTTGTAGAATAATCTTGACTTCAACTTATGTATTGTGCTGTCTGTTTGCTACATGGTTGTAGTTTCAGAGAAGTAAGTGAAGTCTGAAGTGGAAATGAGTACTGATTTGGTGTGTTGTCATTGAATACTAGAGATTGAGTTTAATAAGGATTATCTTTATCGATTATTAGACTAGTGAATTACAGTGTAACTACTAGTCTTATATATAAGTAAGAGATATAGGAGATACTCAGAGTTTTAGTATATAGCCTCTATTGTCCCAAGCAGAGGTTTCAGTAGTGAAATACTGACAAGAGTAAGATAAAAAAACCCTATTATAAAAGACTAAGTTCAATAGGAGTATTTCTATTATAGAAGACTGGATATCTGAATTGTTATATCACCATTATAGGAATGTGTTGTGAAAAGGATGGCTGTCATAGAGAACAAGCTTATATTATAAATTTTAAAATGACAACATTACTATAGAGATATGTCTTTAGAATAGATAGACTTGACATATGACAGTCTAGCAGGTATGTGTAAAATGTTTCCAGTACTAGCAATTGTAACACTAAGTAGCTCCAAAATGTATAATAGTTCTTCTAACTGTAGCAGTATGACATAGTTAATAAGGGTCTTATCTTTAGAATCCTTCTGAAAGTCTTAGATATTAATTCAGATTACAGATATGTCAGAGCTAGAAAATACCTTTATAATGTAAGGCATAGATGTTATAATGCTCTCAAAGAGAAAAGAGTTAGAAAAAGCCTTTACTACCAAAAGGCCTCAATAACCTAGTAGTTTTGATTACTAAAGACCTAGTGAGTATACTTGAGTAAGTGTTCAAAAGATTAAGGGTTTAATTTTCTCTAAGTGCAAATATCTTAACTTTATAATTATGTAGTAGTAATATTATGTGACAACTACTGGGACTCTTAATTTTTATAATTAGTGTATATTATAGGACTAGTAAACATTACACTGCTACCAGGATGTAAGGTCTAGTAATAGACTTTCTAAAGAGCAAAATCTGTAAATCTTGCAAGATCAAGTAGTCAAATTAGTTCTTATTATGAAAACTATTTCTAGTAATATCTATAACCAGAACTAAAAAAATAGGTCAATATAAGATAGGAAATTAGAGTAATAACAATATCATTCTAAGGAGCTGATTGGTTAAGAGTTTAGCCTATTGTTTGGTAAAAACCTACCTAGCTAGCAGATTCTGGAAGACTAATTAGTTAAGGGCTCAGCTTATCATTTGGTATAAACCTAACTGGTATATTATTTATATCTCTAGGCTGTATAACTTAGAAATAGTTAGTCATATTATAGAAACAACTCCTAGTCTAGACTTATTGTGGAGTACTTACTATATTGGTAGATAGCAAGGCAGTAATTCTGGACAGATCAGAAATCCATACTTATAGGCATAAACAAACTATCTACTAGAGAACAGGAAGATATAGTAGAGAGTAACATCTCTGTTAAAACTGGGCCATAGTAGAATGGGGTAATCTTCTTCACCTAGCTTGAGAGATCTATATCTACTGTCAGTTTGCTAGTATAATAATAACCAGTTTAGGCTTAAGTTTTAGCTGAAGTGTTAGAATTACTAAGATATAGAAAAATTCCACCTGGAGTACTACATAGGTAGGTGTAACTCCATACTAACCTACTTAGTAGGCCTAGGATATTAAGTCAGATCTAATTCTAAATGTATCTATAATAGGAAGATTGTTAGTTAAAGGCTCAGCTTACTATCAACTGTTGAACAGACTAGATTGCAGACCAAATAGGAAGGTCTCCTAGCAAGAAAGGCTACTAGACATGATAGTACAAAGAAATTAATAAATAGGAAATAACTTCCTACTAAATACTTTTTGTAATTTTAATAGAATTTTCTATAAAGAAGGCTTTAAATTTTACTACTCTTGTTATTATCACTAATATAAGTGTTATACTCTCTAGACATATATAGGCTGTCTCTACTGCATATATTTGAATTCTAGGCCAATAGGTATTGTCCTCTAAGACTCTAGCAGATAGAATAACTACTCTTGATACTAAGCTATTTGCTATAAGACTAGGTATTGCTAAGGCTACTAACATGGCTATAAAACATATTATACTTATCACTGACTCACTAATATCTGCTAGACAAGCAGTAAATCCTCCAATGTATCCTAGACAAGCCCACTTCTTAGCTGTCTACTTTGTACTTAGATTGTTTTTTCCTCAAGACTATGGCTATAAAATTGACTTTTGGGACTATTCAAGCAAGGCTAAGTAGTTCCTTCACTAACTAGTCCATAACAATGTGACTAACACTAGAGTGGCTACTAGACTTTATCTAGCAACTTTTATCAATTTCCTTTACTCCAAAAGTATTATCTCTTGCCTAAACACTTAGAGAACATTCTTTAACCATCTCACTGTCCAAGGTCAACATCTCTTCAAGGTTAACATCTTTTCTTTCTCAGAGATAGGAATTACAAAATTCTCCAGTCTAGCTACTCCAAAGATAGTAGTTAGCTTTCTCATATTAGCCGGTCAATTATATTATGTGCTAGAAAAGCTAAAGCCATCTTTAACTATGTTCTCATTGAGGAGTACAGATAGTGCTTTTTTCTTACAGAATACACCCAGTGTTTGTATGGCCATTGTTAAATGGAAACATATCAACACATCTTTGCAAACTGTTCTAAGTTTGCCTACAGTTTTTTAATTAACCTATTTCCATTAGTTAAAGACTTTGTTAATTTCTTAGAGGTGTACCTAAGTGCTTTTATCTTCTCCTCTCAGAATTGATCTCTATCTCTCTCTGAGCTTCTATAAGTGCTTAACTGGCCTACTTTTCTAATTCTGTAATTAGTTTTTTTGTTTTTCTTTAAATCTTACAAGGCCAAGTAATTAGATTAGTTTTTATTATAAGAGTTATGTCTGGTGATACTTATAACTAAGACTGAAAGAATAGATTAATATAAGATAGGGAACTAGGATAATAACAATCCAATTTTGGAGAGCTAATTAGTTAAGAGCTTTGTCTACTATTTGGCACAAATCCACCTAGTGTTATGACTTAGATCCAGTAGTTAGGACAAAAGACCACTCTTATATTAAGTAACACAAGAGAACTCAATAGAGTTCCTAAGTACATGACATCTATCTTATATACAAACTACTGATGGTCCATGCTACATTCTTTGAGCCCTATCCTAAAGACTATGTATTTGCCTTTGACATATATTAACCATGTTATATAATATCATTATTTCTAGAACTTTCGATGTTGTTTCATCATGTCACATGAGTGTGTAACCCTATGTGACCATGACTGTGACCTGTGATGTCACATTTTGTCTTCTTCACCTATGTTTAAATTAAAAAAATAAAAATAAAAATAAAATAAAACCAAGTCTATTATTTACAACTCTGATATCACTCTCTCTTCAAGGTTTCTCCTCCAGAGAAATTGACTTCCATTGTTGCCAGTTTCTTTCCAACTTCTTTAAATATTCATCCTCAAACTTCTTATCATTCCACCCAAACAAGATCTTTGCTGTGTACTTCCCTAGCAACTTGCTCCTTCTGAGCTCCTTCACATTTGGATTTAACTTTATCTTTTACTTTTTATTTATTATCTCCTATTGTCTAACTTCTGCACTTATCCTTTCTTTGAACTTATCAACTAACTCTCTCATATTCTCTAAGTCATTTTCCTTTTCCTATGTATCATTTTCTGCTGTAAATCCCTTTCAGTGCACTAAATATTTCTCTACTCTCTGTATCTTTCCCTTGTTTAATATCTTCTCAACTTTCCACTTTTCTACTCCATCTACTTTTACTAGTTACAGTTGTTCTACTTTTTACCTCTTCTCTAGTTCTCTATATCTCACTATCTGACTAATATTAACCACTAGGTGAATTCTCATAGAGGCTGGCAATTTCAACTTCAACTACTTCCTCTATCTCATATAGCCTCACATATCTCTCCATTAACTTCTTTGCTGGTCTTTTTTTAAATACTAAGTCTTTAGTACTCAGCATTATCTTTTCCTCCTTCTTCCACTCTTTTACTTCTTGTCATCTTCTATCTACTTGTCTCTTCATCTCTTCTTATACTTTTCTTAATGCTATTCCCACTTTCTCTTATACTCTCCTCATTCTCTTTGCAAATTCCATCACTTTTTCTACTTTTTCTTTCCTCCTGATATCAACTCCCATTCATAAATTCTCTACCATAGTTTGTTATGAAAGGCGACACCTTTATTGCAGTATGAATCTTGTTGTTTACTGTAAACTCTGCTAT
>JAJOHK020001940.1:0-11034 GCA_022457215.2 Leucocoprinus gongylophorus
GGCTGTCCTTATCCTCTATAAATTGTTCCTGTTCCTGTCTTGTAATTGTAGTGTCCCTCTGTGGATTTGTATCCTTATCCTACTGATGTTATGGCTACCTTCCACTCTTTGAGTGTGTCTAGCATGGCTATCGGCAGATATCCCAGTATTATTTTGATGATATCATGTCATATGTTTTTCTTCAATAGGAAGATGGCATGTAAGTCATCTGTGTCTGCCTTTATAGCCAATACTTCAAACTCTATTATAAAGTCTGCTGTATTCTTCTTTCCTTGTTTGAAGATTTCAATCTTCCATTCAGTGTTTGCTGCTTTTGTCTTGTTACTAAACATGGCCTTGATTTCTCAAACAAATTCTTCCCAATCCTAAATTTTGTTTTCTTTATCTAGCTCATCGAGCTTCCTTTGTGTATATATCCCTGCTATACCTCCTCTGAGGTGAGCTAGGATTGCTGTGATCCTATCTTTCATCTCTGTGACTCTATTGCTCTTAAAGAATAACCTGATACCCCTCCATCAGTCTTCAAATTTTGTTTGGTCACCATCAAACCATCCTGGGTCTGATACCATACTCTTAGGCATTATTGCCTATACATTCTTATTTGCTGGTGCTGATGTTCCTGACATCTCTGTGTCTGTTTGTTTGTTGTAACTTGAGGCTTCATCTGTGATCTGCAAAAATCCTAATTGTTCTGATAATGCTTCTATCTTATTTTTTCTTCTAGAACTTATCTTGGCTTCTCTTTGTAGCTTTTACTATATGTGTTTTGTTTTCCAACAGGTAACTCTGTCTAGTTTTGTCTGTGGATGTTATCCACTACACCTCTCTTGCAAGGTGAGCTCATTGACACTTTACCAAATGTTACAACCTTAAGCTAGAGCTTAGATTGTACTTGAGCAAAGGCTTGAGAAGAGATAAGGAAAATGTGTAATTGGTAAAGTGTAAGGACTACAGAGTAGTATCTATGCTATATATATGTTTGTTCATGAGGTAAACATTCAGAATACATGAGAAGATAAGTCATTGTATATGAAGAAGAAGATAAGGATAATGCATCTACTATATGAGGCACTGACTGATACATTTGTGGCATAGCCAATCATATCATTATTACTCTTTGCCCAAGTCCATGCTTTCTCCAGGAGGCATCAATCATAACACACTGAAACTATTCTATTCTAAAATTCATATACTTTTTATAAGACTAATATGCTATTGCCATATTATATAATATTATCTATTCCAAAATATTTTATGATCTTTTCTGTATCACATGATTGTGTGATATGTGACTGTGATATATATGATTATCATGTATGACATTATATTATACTCCTTTACCTAAGTTTAAGATAAAGAAAAGTAAAAATGAAAAGGAAAAATAAAATAAATTTAAGTTTATTATACACAACTTCTGATAATGACTAAGCTAATATTAGCTTTAGAATTTAAGTGATGTAAATCCAATGCTATTATATTTGAAGATAGTGGACTTATTTCATTTCTATTACTCTTTTATTATTTAAACTTTTCTTATTTTTCTATTTCAACTCTTTTTTTATTATTTTATTATTTTAGACTTGAGAAAGGGGAATAATATGATGTGACATGTAACTGTTGTGACAGTCACAAGTAACATAATGAGATGTAACATTCATTACAAGTCAGTTATATATGTTGTAGTCACAGTCATAATATCATGTAATATATAAGAGGATAATATCATACTTTATATGATATAATAACTTATAACATTTAAGATAGGCTAAATATAAAGTACACACAGACTATGCATTAGAAGTATATAAAGTAAACTTACCTATACTAAGAATTTCACCAAGTTTTCTTATATTAAATAATACAAGTTTTCTCTTTTGTCTAAATACTTAGACTTAAGTCATAATAAATACTAATGTGTATTACTTTATTGATAAAAAGATTAGAGAGCTTGTTATAGCAATTGTTTATATTGATAATGTTTGCTTTATAAGTTCAAAAAACTCTTTATTTTTCTTAAAGTTGAAATGAAAATTCATAATGAAATAAAAATATTATAACCTTGGAGAAATCAAAAAGTTTCTTGGAATGTATATAAGTCATAATCAAAAGATCTTTATAAACTAATCTGAGTATTTAGACAAAGTTCTAATATAGTAACTAATCTAACAAGTACTTCACTGCTATTAGACTATATATTTAAACCTAATGATAAGTAATGTGATCTTAGTTTTCATCAAAAGTATCAGTAATTGGTTGGATCTCTGATATATCTAATAATTAGCTTATTATTACAAAATAAACTACTTATTTATTTGTGATATCTGAATCTTAGGTATACTTTCAAAGGTTTAGAAGTGATTCAGAAGTTCAATAATAATAATGAAGATCAATATAGATGTCAATAATAATTAATGTTGTTAAGTCTGAGATCTAATCATTAGATATAAAAGTAAATAGTGACAGTCTATGTACAAGCTTGTTATAACCTTAGCTTAGAGCTTAGGTTGCACTTAGACAAAGACTTGAGAGAGAGAAGGGGATAGATGCAATTGGTAAAGCATAAGGATACAAGATAGTATCTATGCTATATATATAATAGAGCTATGAGGAGAAAGTCCATAATACATGAGGCAAACTAAGTTATATAATATAAAGAGGAAGCAAGGATATAGCACCTACTACATGAGGCACTGACTGAGACTGTTGCAGCACAGCCAATTGTATTGTCATTACCCTTAACCCTATTCCATGCTGTACTCATGAGATATCAATCATAACAATACCTCCTTTTCAGCATTCATGTCCCTATAAACTAGATCAACACCTTGAATTCTCCTACCACATATGTAGCCACTGTTTTCTTGTTGGGACCTATGATAACTTGTCCTCAGTTATTGATGGCTATAAAGTATGGTTCATGTAGTGGTCCTTCTTGAAACATTGTTATTGGGTAACTGTTTCTTGATGTTTCAGTATTGTGCTTGTCATCTACCAATGCAGTTGCTACTTCTTTCCAAAATTCCAGATCTTGTTCTCCTCTGGATTGAAGTGATTGATAATGTGGTGGTAGTTTAAAGGGTCTTGTTTGCATTGGAGATTGAATGAACTTCATGTATTTTATTAAATTGTTGATCTTATCATGTATGAAACTTGATTTTGTCATTGATGATGTTGATTCTGATATCTTGTATGGCTTGATTAAGATAACTTCCTCTTCTTTAACTTCTTCTTGCTTTGACTCTATCTTGTGTTCTTCATTCTTGTATAATTCTTGTATCTCCTGAATATTATCCTCTATATATTGATTTTCTTGTCCCCTATATGCATTGAGTTCATCAGCTAGCATTCTTTGAATTTGAAATACCCAATCTTCCATGTTGCTTTGGATTAAGTATTGCAAGTCCTCTGATATTCCTAGAATATTGGTAGTGTTCATGATTCAGCTGTTGATACTCACTTTTAGGATTGTCTCCTCCATCTCTGTAATTATTATATTAGTCTCTCCTACTATTTTCATCATCTCTTACACCTGTCTCTAAACATCAATCATAGCCTCCAATCCCTTTAACATCTTGTGATACAATCTTGTCCAATCATCTTGTTCCATCTTAAATACTTAAGCTTCATCCATGTTGTTTAGTTTTCTGGTGATATAAGGGTTGGGAGAAGTAAGAGCAGTCATGTAGTAGTTGTTGTTAGTGATTTGAGAAGACATCGTTCTTTAGGATTTGTGTGTTGTTGTGAATTGTCAAAAGTAGGATTTTTACCCCCCCTCTTTATAGGTTTTGACTTAAAAACTTTGTCCAATAATCTTCAATTGCCTCTTTTGCATGAGGCAACCCTGATTCTGCAATCTATTAGTCATGTTCATCCCCATAACCCTTCCAGTGCACCAAATATTGTGTTCCTCTACCTTGTTTTCTATGCTTCCATACTTCTTCAACTTCATATTCCTCTTCTTTATTAATAATTGTTGGTGGAGGTGCTGGTTCCATGTGTTGTCCTTTGAACTGCAGCTCATTATATCTTGTTAGCAGGTCTTTGTTGAATACATTGTGTATTGCCCATTCTTCTGGAAGTTCCAGTTGAAATATCCCTAAACCAATATCTTTTGAGATTCTAAAGGGTCTGTATCTCTTTTGATCCAGCTTCATTGAGAGTCTGTTTGACTAGATATTTTTATTTTCCAGCCACATGTTGTCTCCAACCTTCAATCCTTGAGGATTTCTCCTTTTCTTGTCAAATTGCTTCTTTATGTTCTTTTGAGCTTCTTTTATCGACTTTGTAGCTTCTTTCCAACTTCTTTGTAGTTCTATAAGGAATTCTTCTAATCTTGGAAATTCTGTTTGTGCCACAAGGTTGCCTTTCCATGAATGTCTTCCAAAGTTAAGTTTAAATGATGTCCTACCTATTGCTATATGTTTTTTGTCATTATATTGGAATTCCACAGCTGCTATATTACAAACTTAAGACCTTAGAGCTAATCAAGAGAAGGAACCTTGTATAGGGTTTACACAAGAGAACTTGATAAAGAGCTTTGTATAGGATTGTCTATCTTATATACTAAAACCTAATAGTCCATGCTAACTACTTTTAGCCTACCCTAAAGACCATGTGTTTGCCTTAAGATCAACATGTGTTGTACATGTTGTATGATGTCATCTTTCCAGAACCTTCTATGTCCTTCTATATATCTTGTGATCTGTAACTGTTATTATGACTGAGTAATCTGATATAACCAATGTGTGACAGCATGATCTCATCACTCTAACCCTAACCCTAAGTTCTAAAAATAGGAAAATAACAAATAAATCAAAAGAGAATAAAAATGAAAAATGAAAAATGAAAATAAATAGAGTCTACCACTTTCAACTTTGACATGCTAGCTATTTTGTTCAATTGTCTTGTTGGTAATTGATGTAGTGTTATAGGAATGTTCCTACTTCCTGATTAATCCTCTCCATTTGTCCATCTATTTGAGAATAATATGCTGTTGACAGTTGTCTTATAGTTCCTAGTGCTTTCATAAATTCTTCTATAAATTTCAATGCAAACTGTGATCTTCTGTTACTAAGTATTTTCCTTGAAATTCCATGAAGCTTCCATATTTCATTCCAGTAAATTTTCACTATGTTTTCTGAGAATATATTAGTCATTATTATCTTTAGCCTGATTATCTTTATAAATCTGTCCATTATTACCACAATGGCATCTATTCCATTTGACTTGGGCAGTAGTCTAATAATATCAATACTGATTTCTTGCCATGGTCCCTGTGGTATATCGAGTGGGTGTAATTCTTTAGATTTCTTCTAATGTTAAATCTTGTTTTGTTGACATTTGAGGTATCCTTGAATATAATTCTTGATATCTTCTTTAAGTCCTGGCCACCAATAGTTTCTTTTGACCAACTCCATCATTCTTTGTTGTTCTAGATAGCCTACATCTGCTGGATCATGATTCTCTTGTAGAATTTGTTCTTTAATCTTTTTGTTGTTTGGAATGTATATCCTTCCATCCACATAAGTAATTCCATCTTGTTCCCAAGCTATACTGTTCTTCTTCTTCAATTCCTGTTCTACTTTATGTTCCTTTATATTATTTCTTTATATTTCCTTCAGTAATTCTGAATCTTCTGTTGTCTTGTTCCTTTTGTTCACTGTTATTTTGGCAGTTGTTCTTCTTGCCCATAAATCTTCCTTGAGTATTTAAATGTTTATATTGTCTTCTCATGTATCTATCTGATCCTTTCTTGATAAAATATTCATCTTAATATTTGTTTTCCTAGGTATATGCCATAGAATAAAATCATAGTCTTGCAACTTTAAGTACCATCTAGCCTGTCTTCCATTTAATTTGTGGGGCTCTCTGAAGTACTTGAGGTTTTTGTGATCTATCCAGATTTCAAATAGTTCTATCACATCCAGTAAATATTGTCTCTACTTTGCTAAGGCTTTAACAATTGCCAATAGCTCTTTGTCATAGATTTTATAATTCCTTTCTGCTAATTGCATTGTTCTGGATAGGAAGGCTATCAGTTTCCATTTCCCTTCCTGTTCTTGAGATAATACTCTTCCAATTACATGTTCTAAGGCATCTATTTTCACTCTGAATTTTTCTTCCCTCTTCAGAAGAGAGAGCACTAATTGACTTGTAATCTTGTCTTTTAACTTCTCAAAAGTCTTTTGATGTTCTTCTTCCCATTTCCATTCCTTCTTTCCTTTCAGGTTATTTAATGGTTTCACTGTATGACTGAAGTTCTGGATGAACTTTCATCCACTTTTTTAATTCTTGTTGGTGTCTTCCATTCTTTTACTATCTTAACCTTCTCCTGTTTCATTCATACTTGTCCTTTGCTGACTATTACTTCCAATATTAGAATTTCTTCCATATCAAAGTTACATTTTGATTTTTTAAAATACAAGTTGTGTTTCTCTGCAATCTTCAGAAACCTGATTGTTTGTTCTTTGAGTTCCTTTATTGTTTTGGCTGGTATAATGAAATTGTCCATGTAGTTTGCTAGTACTCCTTTATGAAGCAATTCCTAGAAAATACTATTCATCATCCTTTGGAATGTTTCTGGTAAATTGCATAGTCCAAAATACATCACTTGTGGCTTGAATAACTCTTTGTTTGTCAGGAAAGCTGCCTTCCATTCATTGTTTTCTTTAATTTGGACATTGTTGTACCCCCAGATGAGATCAAGTTTGTTAAAGTATTTGGCCTTCTTTAGCTTGTCAATTACTTCTCTAATTAGAAGTATTGACATTTTATCCTTGATTGTGACTTGATTGAGCTTCTTATAGTCTTGAATCAACTGTAATCAACTGTCTTTTTTGGGAATATAAAAACATGGTGCTGCATATCTTGACTTTGATTTCACAATTAAACCTGCTTTTAGTTGTTCATCCAGCCATTGGTTTAGTGCTTCTTTTTCTTTGAGTGTCATTGCATATATCTTTACATTTAATTCTTTTGGAGCCTCTTCTGTTAGATTTATCTTGTGGTCTCATTCACATCATTCCAGTAATTTCTCAAACTTCTTCTTGTTGAATAAATAAGTGAATGGTTGAATGTACTCTGGTAAAGTCTCTGGGTTTATTCTTGTCTAGTTCTTTTCCAATTTTGCCATTATCCTGTTTCTTGATTTCCATTGTCTAGGTTCTTCTAGTTTTAAATTTGATATCTTGATGCTTCATTTTACAGCTTCCTAGACATCTTGTAAATTTTATTGTTTCATTTTTCTAGTTGACTTCTGGATTGTGTTTGACCAGCCAGTCATGATCCAAAAACATGTCCATTCTGTTTAAATCTGTTACTGCAGCTTCTAGCTGTTCTTTATATCCATTGATTTTGATTTCTAGGGACACCACCCTTGTTACCTCTCCATTCTTCATCCCATTTACATTGAAAACTTCAAATGAGAAGTTTATTGGTTTTGTCTGTATCCTTTTTTCCTTAACTAGTTGTTTGTCAATTCCTATATGAGTGCATCTGGAATCTATCAGTGATTTGACTTTGAGATTCTTGTTATTCTTTGTCTTCACTTTTACTTGCATATTTAATTTTCTTTCAACATCACTCCATTAATTTGAAATAACATATTTATTTTGAGAATTTACAGGGGAGATCTCTTGTACTGTGCCTACTTAAGATCTTCTCCAAAACCCTGTTTCTTGTTCCTCTTATCATCATCATCTTCATCCAATTCTTCTTGAATTTTTTGTTTCTTCATTGATTGTTTTCCTTTGCAGTCTTTGGCAATATATCCTTCTTTGTTGCATTTAAAGCACCTTCTTGTTTCTTTTTCTTTCTTCTTCCAACACTCTTTGGCTGTATGCCTGTATTTATTGTAATTGAAGCACTTTGGCTTCCTGTTCTTGAAGTTGTCTTTGCTTTTTATAATATCCATAGGCTGTCCTCATCCTCTGTATGTCATTCCTGTTCCTATTTTATAATATTGATGCCCTTCTGTGAACTCATACTCTTGTCTGACCCAGGTAATTGCTGTTTTCCATTTCTTGAGTGACTCTGGTTCTGCAATGGGCAGGTATTCCAATATTGTCTTGATGATATCTTGTCATACATTCTTCTTCAGCAAAAAGATGGCATGTAGCTTATTTATATCCACCTTCATAGCTAAGACATCAAACTCTATTATGAAGTCCACTGTATTCTATTTCCCTTGTTTGAAAGATTTAATCTTCCATTTGGCATCTGCTTCCTTTGTCTTGTCACTAAACATTGTCTTGATTTCTTTAACAAATTCTTCCCAATTCTGGGTTTCTAATTCTTTATCTAGTTTGTCTAACTTTCTCTAGGTGTAAATACCTGCTACACCTTCCCTAAGATGAGCTATGATTGCTGTGATCCTATTATTGGTCTCCATGACTCTATTACTCTTGAGAAATAATCACTTTCCCCTCCACTAGTCTTCAAATTTTGTCTTGTCTCTATCAAACCATCCTAGATCTGAGACCATGTTCTTAGGCATAACAGCCTGTTCATTGTTGTTCATTGTTGCTGGTACTGGTGCTACAGATATTTCTTTGTTTGATCATTCACTTGTTTCATCTGAGACTTTGTTTGTGATCTGCAAGAATCCCAGTTTTTCTGACAGTACCTTTATATCATATATTCATTTTGAATCCGTCTTGGTTTTTCTTTTGTTTATTGTCTAGCAGTAGCTTTGCCTAATTCATCCATAGACTAATTACTATATATCTCTTCTTTTGCAAGGTGAGCTCAACAATACTTTACCAAATGTTATAATCTTAGCTTAGAGCTCAGATTGTACTTAGGCAAAGACTTGAGAGAGAGAAGGGGATAGATGCAATTGGTAAAGCATAAGGATACAAGATAGTATCTATGCTATATATATAATAGAGCTATGAGGAGAAAGTCCATAATACATGAGGCAAACTAAGTTATATAACATAAAGAAGAAGCAAGGATATAGTACCTACTATATGAGGCACTGACTGAGACTGTTGCAGTACAGCTGATTGTATTGTTATTACCCTTAACCCTATTCCATGCTGTACTCATGAGATATCAATCATAACAAAGCTATTTCTATTATATAATCAAAACTTGTACCTGGTAGAGTAGTTATCTATTATGGAAAATGTTAGGCTAATTTTAAAAGATAACTAATTATATCACTATATTAATATACTTGTATCTCTATGAATACTGATCTCTATATAATGTATAATATATTATTAAATATAGTTTAATAAGTGCTTTCCAATACAAGTTTGATTATGGAAATATGTTTAGTTGTTAGCTAATGAAACTTATAGTTACTAATGGTCTGATATCTTAGTAATCTGTTGTCACTTTTGTACATCTCATATATATGCAAATAGCTCTTATTTGGGGCTTTCTAGTGTAGCTTGGTTTATAAGAATTGGTTTACTGGTTATAGAGATATAAGTTAAATAAAGTTTGTAATAGCTTATGTTTTGATATAGCATTCACTATAGTCAAACTTGCTTAGCAGATAGCAAACCCCTTGAATAAACATTATCAAGCTAAATTACACTTTTTGTCAAGAACAAAAAGTGTGGACTTAGTTTTTTCTCATTTTCTCTCTCATTTTTATTTTCTTTTCAATTTATTTTTGTATTTTTCTATTTATAGAACTTAGGGTTAGGATTAGTCATGTGACACAAGAGAAAAGACATAGAAGGCACTAGAAGAATGATGTTATACAATGTACACAATATATGCTGGCCTTGAGGTATACATATGGCTGTTTAGGGTAGGCTAGAAGTACATAGCATGGACCATGTGCCTTTATTATAAAAGGTAGACAATCCTATAAAGAGTTCTCTATTGAGTTCTCTTGTGTTATCCAATATAAGGTTCTACTCTTAAGTCAACTCTAAGGCTTTTGAGTTATAACACTTTTGTAAATACTTGTTTAATACTTGTAAGTATTGGATAGTTTATAATAGACTTATTGCTAAGTCTATTATTGTTAGATGTAGTTCACATCTTATTGTCCAAGATCTGATAATAAACTCTCAAAAGTTCAAACAAGTAATTGTGTGTTATTCAAGTATATAGAACATAGGAGTCAGAATAACCTTTGGCTTTAGCTTGTATACTGTGTTTTTACTAGTCACACTAGTTATATATTTCAGAATAGAATACTCAGAATGTGACTGGTAGACAAGGCCACTAGAAGATGGGAGGTATGCTATCACTAACACCAGAAAATAGTAATAGTTTTAGTCAATTTTCAGAATGAAGCTTTATAATATAAACTACCAGCTTATATACTAAGTATACTACCTAAGATAGTTATCAAGGAATGGAGACTGCTGAGTATTACTCTGGTTATAGTGATTCTCAGATGTCTGGGATGGAGATCCATAAAGTTGTCAAGAGTCTAGTAAGAATATCCAAGATAAAATAGAGAAATATGATCTGCACTAGAAAAGATCAGAGAGTATAGATGAGAAAGAAGGTGTTATCCATGGGTTGGGACAAATGTGGCCAGATCAGGATGTGACAGTTGTAGCATATTTTGATTTAGACTAGGTACAAGATCCAGAATTTCATAAATCTGTAACTAGTTACTTTACCCTCATAGTTTGTGAACATTTCTGGATGAGCCACTAATAGAAGACAGTAGCTTTGTCTTCAACTAAAGCTGAGTATATGGTCCTTTTTGATTGTGGCTGTCAACTTGTCTGGACAAGAAATCTCCTCAATGAGGTTAGTTTTAATGTTCTGACTTCTTATCTTTATAGTGATAATCTTAGTTTACTTTGCTAGAGATCTAACCCTATACAAGAGACTAGCTGCCTTTTGGTCCGCACATTCCTCGAGCTCAGTTTGTCTTGTCACGAGCGCATATTCAACGCCAAGAGTTAGTTGAGAAGTCCCAACGACATGGAGTCAAGATGAACGGTGAGCACTAGTTGTAACCTTAAGCAGTTGTAACCTTAAGCCAGGCTAAGGGCACGGGCACGGCACACGTGGTCGTGTGCTATCACAAGTGATGCACACAAATCACTCACG